>PVIA01014612.1:0-26294 GCA_004024845.1 Tonatia bakeri
CCACCGGTCCGTCCGCTGCCGTCTGCGCCCTGCGCGCCCGCCAGCCAGCGCCTCTTCCCGCCGGGACCCCTCGACCCCACTTCGCAGGCCTCCCGACTCCGCCACTCCTTACCGGTCTGGATGTACTGGAGCCCGACTTCTGTTCAATTAATTTCCTTCTGTTCTGGTTGTTAATTGTTTCTCAATCTTTGTTGTTTTCAGTCTTGGTTGCGCGAGGAAGCACAGTGCGACTGCCTATGCCTCCATCTTGGCCGGAACTTCTAATTTTAAGTATTTAAAAAATTGAAAGTACAGCCTTAGCTGGTGTGGCTCAATGTATTGAGCACTCACCCATGAACCAAAGGGTTGCAGGTTCGATCCCCAGTCAGGGCACATAACTAGGTTGAAGGCTAGGTCCCTGGTTGGGATTGATGTGTCTCTCACACATTGAAATTTCTTTGTCTCTCTTTCTCCCTCCTTCCCCTCCCTCAAAAAAAAAGTAAACAAATAAAATCTTTAAAAAAGAGAGAGAGAGAAAGGACAGAGTAGAGGTATTACACCACCTAATATCAAACTGTATTACAAAGCTATAATGATCAAAACAGCATGGTACTGGCATAAAAACAGGCACATAAATCAATGGAACAGAATAGAGAGTCTAGAAATGAACCCACACCTATATGGTCAATTAATATTTGACAAAGGAGGCAAGAACATATGATGATGTGAAACAGTCTATTAAAAAAATAGTGTCTGGAAAATTGGACAGATACACACAAAAAAATGAAGCTAGGCCACCTTCTTACACCACATATAAGAATAAACTCAAAATGGATTAAAGACTGAAATGTAAGACTTTAAACCATAAAACTCCTAGGAAAAAAACATAGGTAGTAAAAACTCTGACATTTCTCTTGGCTTTTTTTTTTCTGATAACAAAAGAAAAAATAAATAAATAGAACTACTTCAAACTAAAGAGTTTTTGCACAATGACGTAAGACTTCAACAAAACCAAAAGACAACCTACTGAATGGGAGGACATATTCACCAATGATACATCTGATAAGGGGTTAATATCCAAAATTCATAAAGAACTCATACAACTCAACACCAAAAAAACCCAAACAATCCAGTAAAAAATGGGCCAAAGATCTGAATAGACATTTCTCAAAGAGGACATACAGGTGACTAATAGACATATGAAATGATGCTCATGTCACTAATTGTTAGAGAAATACAAATTAAAACCACAATAAGATAGCACCTCGGCCCTGTCAGAATGGCTATCACCAATAAATCAGGAAACAAGTGTTGGTGAGGGTGTGGAGAAAAGGGAACCACATGCACTGTTGGTCAGAATGCAGATTGGTGCAGCCACTATGGGAAATAGTATGGAGGTTCTTCAGAAAATTAAAAGTGGAACTATCTTATGACCCAGAAATTTTTCTTTGGGTAAATATCTGAAGAAACTTAAAATACTAATTTAAAAGAATATATGTACCCCTATGTTTATTGCAGCTTTATTTACAATTGCCAAGATAAGGAAGCAATCCAAGTTCCCATCAATAAATGAGTTGATAAAGAAGTGGTGGTACATGTGAGGACTGTCCGGAGAAAGTGGAACATTGTTAATATAATGAGAATGGTTTGTGCAACATGGATGTAACCTGGCAGCCAAGGAGAGTGGACTGGAATGCTCATGCATGAACAATGAAAACTTCACTGTACTAGTCAGTGGGCGCAGTAGATGCCATTGAATGAAGATATGTACTGTGTGGCTGTTGCATTCAAAATGACTGAGTAGAGCAATGAATCTGCATCAAATTTTGTGTTAAGCTTGAACATTCTTCCACAGAAACTATTTGGATGATTCAGAAGTCCATAGCTATGGGCGAATGGTGATTGGCAGCTTCATCACAACAACGCGCCTGCTCATGTATCATGTCTTGTGCAGAGTGTTTTGGCAAAACATCAAATTACCCAGGTGACTCAGCCACTCTACAGCCCAGATACAGCACCCTGTGACTTCTGGCTTTTCCTAAAACTAAAATCACCTTTGAAAAAGAAGAGATGTCATACCATTGATGAGATTCAGGAAAATAAGACAAAGCAGCTGATGGCGATTGGGGGAACTATATGAGGTCCCACAGTGCCTACTTTGAAGGAGGCTGAGGCATCATTGTCCTATGTACAATATTTCTTGTTTCCTGTACCTTCTTCAATAAATGTCTCCATTTTTCCTATTACATGGCTGTATACTTTCTGGACAGACCTTGTATATACAATAGAATGTTACTTAATGGAATATTTAAAAGGAATGAAATTTTACCACTTGTGACAGTATGGATGGATTTAGAGGGTATTAATCTAAGTGAAATAAGTCAGCCAGAAAAAAGCAAAATGCCATATGATTTCACTTACATGTGGAATCTAAACAACAATTTAAATGAACAAAGAAAACAGAGGCAGGCTCATAGATACAGATAACAGACTGGTGGTTGTCAGAGGAGAGGAGGTTGGGGTGTTACCAGACAGTGAGTGGGCCTGGATCAGGTCTGCCTCAGGCCTGCCTATAGTGTGTGGGTTCTTGACTTCATTCGGGAAAGGTTCCACAACTCGAGTCCAGGTGATTTTGAGAGTACGTTTATGAAAGCTGGGGACAGTGAAATAAGAAAGAGTTTAGGATGAAAGAAGCAACAGGAGAGAGCCTGGCAAGGCTGCTGTGACTTTCTAAAAGTCAAAGAAAAGGGGGCCTGGGAGACAGGTTCAGAGGGTTAGCCTGGAACAAGCTGCTTCCACCCATTGCAAGTCTCACGGGGTCCCTTCGAGTTTAGGAAATGCTTGCCTTTAGAGGGAGAAGACGGGGAGGGAAAGGCGCAGGTATACTATTGGGAGGGGAAGGACTCGCTGGAACCTTTGTTTTAAGGGTTTTTTTTAAGGCTGGAAGTATAAAGGAGGGTATCATAGAATATTCATCAACTTTTCCAGGTGTGTCCTTTCGGGGTCATGGTCTTCACTGATTGGTTACTGATGGCAGAGCGTCATTAGTTGTTGCAGCTGGTCCTGGTGTCACCCAGCTGGTTTTGCTGCTTTTGTTGGCCCGGAGCTGACATACAGTAACTGAACCCTAGCTGTTATCTCTAGGGAGGAAAGGTCTAGGGCAGGGGCATATGGGGAGTGGGTTCCGAACAGCATGACCAACAACATGCCAGGGAAGGAGAGGCCGCCCTGAAGCTGAGGGCGGGTGCCAGTTTTGCTCATTGCTAGGCACCCAGGTCTTTCCACCCTGGTGACCTTCTGTATCTGGCTATCAATTTCTTGGTCAGTTTACTGAGCTATCTGTCTCAGTTTCCCCATTCCACTTGCCATGAAATTTTCCTCACTTCTTACTATCCTGCCTCATGGGACTGGGTGAAAAGGGTGGATGGTTTAAGAAGTACAAACTGGCCATGGCTAGTGTGGTTCAGTGGACTGAATGCTGCCTGAAAACTAAAAGTTTCCAGGTTCAAATCCCAGTCGTAGGACATCGATGTTTCTCTTCCTCTCTTCCTCTTTCCCTTCCCTTCTCTCTGAAAATAAATAAATAAAATCTTAAAAAAAAAATAAACAAAGCAGAGCCCTGGCTGGTGTGGCTCAGTTGGTTGAGCGCTGGCCTCCTAACTGTCAGGGCACACATCTGGGTTGTGGGCCAGGTCCCCGGCTGAGGTCCCTCTCATTCAACCTCCCTCTCCCTCTCTCTAAAAGTGGATGAATAAAATCTTTTTAAAAAATTTAAAAGGAGTACAAATTGGTAGTTACAAAATAGGCATGGGGTATAAAGTACAGCATAGGGAATATAATAGGGAATATTATAATAACTATGTCTGGTGTCAGGTGGGTACTAGAATATCAATGGGAACACTTTGTAAAATGTATGATTATCTAACCAGTATGCTATATATCTAAAATTAATGCAAAATACTATTGGATGTAAACTGTAATTAAAAAATAAAATAATATAATGTAGCAATACAAAAAAAGTAAAATTGTGACCATAAGACATTAGAGGCCGATAGCAGCAACGACGATAGTGATGAGGACTCCAGTAACGATGGAGTTGAGTGAAACCCCCCAAAACTGGACTTGGCAGGGATTAGAGTGCACACTACCTCGGGTTTCAGTGTGCTGCTGAGAACTATGATCCAGTTTTCAAAGTGCTGTTTTTTGGGAAAAAAAAAAAAAAAAACTTTAACCAAAATAGTGCAGAGATAAATGTCCTGGATGAGTCTGCGGGGGAGATACAAGCTTTCCTCTACCTCCAACTTTCTTCTGGATGGTCTAAGATTAAATAGACATGAGACAGATTAGCAAGAGAAAATAACCAAATTTAATAAGAACATATATATGGGACCCCCATATACATGATGGAATCAGTGACCCCCACCTGCTGAAGAGGGTCAGAGACAGAAAGTGGGATTGAGGCATATAAAATATGCTGACCTAGGAATGAGATAATACACCTTGGGGGCTTCAAAGGGTCCTTGAAGGATCAGAAGAAGAATGGAAAAACTTCTAGTAAATAGAATTTTGTCCTGCCCTAAGAGGTTATCTCTGATGATCTCTTCTTATGGGCAAGGCCCCTAATTCAAGTTCTAGTAGGTAGTTAAGGGAGAGACAGAAGTTTCTCTTGAGCCTACAGCTAAACTTGCTTTCAGCTCAAAGTAACCTGCATGCCATAGAGAAACATCTAGGAGTGGCTCATTCTGAATCAGCACAGGACCATGAAACCTAGATTATGGTCCTTGTGATGGAGATTCTACCACTACAGAGCCACGTCAGTTTGAAGATTACCTCTCTGGTTTTAGTTCCTTCTTTTATACACCGAAAGGATAAAACCAGATGACCTCTAAGGAACTCATCTATGGATCTATCATTTTTTTCCGAAATACTCTGATGGGTTTTTTTAAAAGATTTTATTTATTTATTTTTAGAGAGGGAAGGGAGGGAGAAAGAGAGAGAGAGAAACATCAATGTGCGGTTGCTGGGGGCTGTGGCCTGCAACCCAGGCATGTGCCCTGACTGGGAATTGAACCTGCGAAGCTTTGATTCGCAGCCCGCGCTCAATCCACTGAGCTACTCCAGCCAGAGCTTGATGTTTTTTATTGTCCATAAATGTGTCATTGAGCTGTTATTCATGGGTTAACCCTCTATGGGAAACGGAATACCTCACACTGCTAATATGTAACCCTTCTCTTCTTTAAGGGATGGGTTATTAAAGTTTGCCAGAATGTTAGGCCCAATCTAAATGCAGACACAGCAATTACATAACTGAGATTGGTAAACAAAACTTCCTGCAAAGGGAACACATTTTCACTTCCATTTATCTCCCTCCATGACCTTATTTCATCACTTACTTCCTCTACTGGTGTCTTCAAATTCTCCCTCAGACAGGATTCTGTCCTAGCTCACAACAGTGAGCATTTGTATTCACGTAATACTCTCTACCTACCTACACGTCCTGGAATCAAACTCTGAACCGATTTCACTCCTCAGTCCAATGCAACTTTTATTTGTACCACTCCACTGAAACGGTTTTGATAAAGATTGTCCATGACTATTTGTCTGTCCAAACCAGTGTTTTCTTGTTCTTGCCTTCACGGTAGCATTTACACACTTAGTGATCTCATGCGTTTTAATGGTGTCCATTAAATTGATAGGGGAACTCAAGAGTTAAAGGTTTTAGCCTTAGTTGATAGGCTTAAGCAACTAATGCACCTGAAAAAGTGTAATTCCAGAAACTGGAATGCATGACCCTGTGACTCAAAGAGGTCAACCAGCAATTCAACCTCTGTGCCCTAGGCAGTCTGCAAGCCAATGGAGATGATACCTAAGCCCTTGTGTTCCAGAGAAGGAATGCCCCTGATGCAGATAAAGAATTGTTGATCAACAAACAGATAAAGAAGCACTAGGAAAATCTCTGCTGGACTGCAACTCTTACTCAATTAACCATTTTTCCAAACTCCTTACCCACCTTTCTATCCAATTAAACTTTTTCCAACCCTCTTACCCATCCTTTCGTCTCCTTATAAAAATGTTGGCCTGAAGTGAGATGTTAAGACAGTTTTTTAAAACATATTTTATCTATTTTCAGAGAGGGGGAAGAGAGAGAGAAAGAGAGGGAGAGAAACATGTGTGAGAGAAACATTGATTGTATTTTTATGAGTTTATTTGAACTAAACTGACACTTGCCAGGAAGCAAGATCTCAAATGCTCTTCATTAGCATTTTTAAAAGGACACACCCATGTTCAATCCCCACTGTTATCTCTAGTCCACCCCCCACCCAGGGCCTGCGGGAGTTTTCACTGCAGACACTGAATCTGATAATGACACCACCCTACTCATAACCTTTAACCTCCTTGAAGCTTGCTTCCCTGTTACATCCCATCTCTGAAATGCTGTCGGTAGTATCATCACCAGGATCTCCAGCCTGATCTTCAAGTGTTCCAGTCACACTGGGCCACTTTTTATCTTCCAAGCAAACCGTGCTCATTTGAACCCCACGACCTTAATGAAATTAAGGCACTGGGTGCTCTCTTTATATATGCTTAATCACAAAGCAGAACATCTGACAAACTGTACATCCTCAATCAATTCTTAATGAATGAATTAACCATGAATCCGAGATGGCTGGTTCTTCAATAAGATACTTATCAATTAAATAAAATAATTATGAAAAATGCTTCCTTAAAAAAATCGTTTTTTTTTTCGCCCTGGCCAGTGTAGCTCATTTGGTAAGAGCATCATTCCACAACCTTCCACAAAAGGTTGTAGGTTTGATTCCCAGTTGGGGAGCATGGGAGAAGGCAGCCAACTGATGTTTCTCACATCAGTATTTCTCTCTCTCCCTTCCTCTCTATAAGCAATAAAAAAAAAAAAAGTCCTTGGGTGAGGATTAAAAAAATTCCTTTTTTTTTTTGGAAAGGGGAGGCAATTGTGTACTGACCTATAGTTTCTGTCACTATCCTAGCCATTTTCGAATCTTACCAATTCGTGTCAGGAGAAGAACATCTGACAAAACCTTTCCGTTCTTTCTATAATATCTTTACTATGTAGAGAAAACAACTCATGAGATTACTGTAAACCTAAGCATCATGCTTCAGTTTTTCCATAGATAATGGCCACTATGGCATGAGCTGTACCCCACAAGGAAACCCTATGTAAGGTGATTCTAATATACAGAGATTTAAGGTTAGCTAAACTGAGAAAGTCAGATCATATGAGTTCCTATTTTTGCAAGTTAATTTAGAAACTATTCATAAGGGGAAGGGAGAAAAAAAAAACTGACCACTTAAAATTTACAAGAAATTCTCACTCTCACTGTCATAATGGAAATTCCCAAAATTCTCACATGAATTCTCTTCTTCATCTCTGGTAGCATTAAAAACATCTGCTAAATAATATTATGAAGAAGAAATATTCAGTGTCATTGCCCAAACCTATAATAACTTGTAACAGTTTATTGTAACAGTCAGGTCAGTCTCACAAACAGGTATCATTCCCACAAAGGGCTCTGGTCTCTTTCCCTATGAGTAATGGAAATTTCTAAACCTTTGCTGTGTCTTTCTGATCGTTGTACTAAGTAATACGGGGTTAATAGTGCCTCTTATGAGATGCTAATATGTTTGTGGTATGCACAATTGTATAAAGACCAGATTCTCTAGGTAATAGTATTACATCAGTATCAAGCATTCATCTGTACATATTTTTTCAATACATATTGGTTAACCATTTATTTTGTGCTAGTGGTTGGCACCAGAGGTACAAATACAGGAGGTGCATTTCCTGCTCCCAAGGAGTCTAGTAGATAGACTGATAAGTTAACACTGTGAATAATATAACAGAAATAGCCCAGGATGCCTTGGCTTGGAGAGGAGTGCAAGAGATGTCAGATCTTGGGTGCTAGGGAAGGCTTCAGGAAAAGGTCACTGTTGAGGTGAATGCATTCAGCACATAGTTCCTAAACAGCCGTGTGGTGCCCTGTTTCAGGCCTGGGAATATAGCAGAGCCAGTGAACAAAGCAAAGCTCTGTCCTTGTGGAGCTTGCATTCTAGAACACCCTGAAGAAAGTCTGACAGATGGACAATCTAAAAAGAAAATGTACAATTTATTTTTAAAGGTTAAATTATGTACGAATGAGTTTAGCTGAGGCATCATAAAAATCTGGCTCACTGTGTAATCTCTATCCTATTCAAAACATGTGGAGAGTATGTTGAAATTTCCTGCCTTTGTGAACAGAGGGGACTTTTCTCCATCCATGGGAACAGGGTCCAGAATACGTTCACAGCTCAGGGGTCCCTGTCATAATAAAGACACACACCTGGGGTGGACCCTTCATATCGTTTGTGACATCCATATGGTGAGAATGTCCCTTTGCTAGAAGCAGGGATATTCAGCGAAGAGATTCTACCCAATACTTACCCCCAAGAACATATTTTAAGTTTATTCCTGACCATAAAGGGAGAGTATAACTTGTGCACATTACTTTTTTAAAGAGATGGTATACATTAGTATGTGTGTTGTTTTTTTCAGAGCAGTGGTTACACACATTCACTCAGATACATTCACGTGGCTGTTCTGAAGGAATCTTAGAAGGATGATGCCATGCCACTTGGGTGATATGATCCCCATGACTCTAACATGCATTGGAAAGTATATTATTTTTGCATAATTCTAACTGTATTGAATTGCAATAATCTTTCATCCACTTTAGCTCTCCTGTATTTGTCTGTTGTTCATGGCAGTGTTTGTTCACATCTGCCTGACCCTCTCTGTGAATCTAGAAACACCCCATGTCGACCCACTTTAGATGGGTTAGGTAAGGGGGGAGAGTCAAGTTAAGTAGACTTAGGGACAGTCTCTATCCCTAACATGTGGCTTCAAGGTCATCCTGGGCACTGGCATCCAGCCAGCCAAAGCAGAAAGAGACAAAATGAAGAAGGGATACCCACTTTTCCACCGCCCGTACTGGGGAGCGACTCACATCTCCCACTGGTTAAGAACGAGTCCTGTGAACCCACTAGGAGGAAATGAAGTCCCTGTGTGGAAATCCCTTCCCGGCACTACTTTAGCTTTCAGAAGCAAGTCACTAAGTTCAGTCCACGTCACAGGGGAGGGTGATCGCAACTTTGAGAACAGAGAAATCATTGAGGTGTTCACTGCCTGTGAACAAAAATATAAAGAATACATAAAAATCAGTGAGAGAATGGAATTATCCATGCTAATTTTGATACTCTTGCCTGGTATTAAAGAGCTGAGTAATGACAAGTGACTGAGCTGCAGAACTTTAAAGAGTTGCTTTCACAAAGAAAAGCACGATAATTTAAATAGTAAAGAAGTGGAACTAATGCAGTGCCCCAGCATCTTCTTCTAATGATGTCGGACTAGGAAATTCATCAACATATTCCAGATCACCACAATAAAGTATTGTGATGAAGCAAATCACACAAAATTTTTCATTTCCCAGTTCATATAAAAGCTGCGTCAACTGCACTGCAGTCTGTTAAGTGTGCAATGGCATCACGTCCAAAAAACAATGTACAGATCCTTTTACTTTTTAAAAGCTTTTATTTTATTTACTTATAGAGACATGAGGAAGGAGAGAAACATCAATATGTGGTTGCCTCTCATGCGCCCTGCTACTGGGGACCTGGCCTGCAACCCAGGCATGTGCCCTGACTACTGCGAATCCAACCTGTGACCCTTTGGTTTGCAGTTCGGCACTCTATCCACTGAACCACATCAGCGGGAGCAAACCAATGTACATACCC
Organism: Tonatia bakeri; assembly: GCA_004024845.1. Taxonomy (NCBI): domain Eukaryota; kingdom Metazoa; phylum Chordata; class Mammalia; order Chiroptera; family Phyllostomidae; genus Tonatia; species Tonatia bakeri. Next base: position 9,787 of record PVIA01014612.1, read on the forward strand.
TTTTAAATGTATGTATCTTTTGTATGAGATTATAAACTTTTATCGTATTTTTCCGTTACCATTTATCCCCCCCATACCTTTTTCCACTTCCACCCATCCCCTCCCCCTTAATGTACATATCTTAATTAAAATAATTTATTGCTAAAAAGTGCTGTCCATCATCTGAGCCTTCGGTGAGCTGTAATCTTTTTGCCGGTGGAGGTGGATCTGGGCAAAGTAAACTGAAAACCTTCTGGAAAAAAAATTTACCATTCTAGATGTCATTAAGAGCATTTGTGATTCATGGAAAAAAGTCAAAATATCAACATTAACAAGAATTTGGAAGAAGCTGATTCCAACCCTCAGGAGTGACTTTGAACAGTTGAAAGCTTCAGTGGAGGAAATAATTGCACATGTGGAAATAGCAAGAGAACTAGAGATGGAAGTAAAATCTTGAAGATGTGACTGATTTGCTATAATCTCATGATAAAATTAACAGATGGGGAGTTGCTTCTTATGGATAAACAAAGAAAGTGGTTCCTTGAGATGGAATCTATTCCTGGAGAAGATGCTGTGAATACTGTTGAAATGACAACAAAGGATTTAGAATATTACATACTTAGTTGATAAAGCAGCAGCAAGTTTTGAGAGGACTGATTCCAAGAAATTCTACGGTGGATAAAATGCTGTCATCAAAGCAGCATCGCATGCTACAGAGAAATGGTTAATGAAAGGAAGAGCTGATCCTTTCCACAGACTTCATTGTTGTCTTACTCTAAGAAATTGCCACAGCCACCCCAACCCTGATCAGTCAGTAGTTACCAACATTAAGTGATATTTCTCAATTGTTTATACTGGTATATAATATTGCATAAGTTTGCAAATTGTACAAATATATCTGCACATAAATATATGGGCTTACATGATTAATGTATGTGGAAAGCTGTTATTCAGGAAACTGAAATGCATGACCACTAACTCCAGGAGCAATTCAATCTTTGTGCCCCAGGGTGTCTGCAAAAGGTGGAGCTGGCATCTGAGCGATTGTGTTTCAGGGAGGGAACAACTGTGATGCAGATAAAGAATACTTTATCTGTTGACCAACAGATAAAGATTTACCAGGAAACTTGCAGCCAGAAGGCAACTCTTATCTAATCAACCTCTTTTCTAAACCCCTTACCTACCCACAGTTCCACACAACGTTTACAAAGATAGAATTTGATCTGATAGATCCAGATTCAGATTCTACAACTCTATTATCTGTATGGCCTAGAGCCTCAGTTTCTTCAGTCATGAAAAGATGATACCTGACCTTTGGTGTGAGGATTATTAGATCAGGAATTACATTTCTTTCTTTTCTTTGGGGGGGGCATAATTGGATTTTTTAAAAAAAATTTAATTACATTTTATTGATTATTCCATTATAGTTATGTTGATTTTTCTCCCATTGCTCCATCCAAGCAGCACCTCCCACTCACTCAGGCAATCCCCCCACCCTTGTTCATGTCCCTGAGTCATGCCTGTAAGTTCTTTGGCTACTCCCTTTCCCATACTGTACTGTGCATCATCCTGGCTATTCTGTAACTATCTTTGGTACTTCGTAATCCCCTCACCTCCTCGCCCTTCTCCCACACCCCCCACCTCCCATCTCTTTGTCTTTAACCTTTGGCATTTTAATTATGATGTATCTTGGGGTGGGCCTCTGCATCCATCTTGTTTGGGAATCTCTGTGCTTCCTGGACTTGTGTGGCTATTTCCTTCACCAAATTAGGGAAGTTTTCTTTCATTATTTTTTCAAATATATTTCCAATTCTTCCTCTTTCTCATCCATCCAGCACCCCTATGAAATGAATGTTGTGTTGCTTAAAGGTGTCCCACAGGTTGCTTACATTGTCATCTTTTTGCATTCTCTTTTCTTGTTGTTCTGATTGATGGTTTTTTGCTTTCTTATGTTCCAAATCATTGATTTGGTTCTTGGCTTCATCCACTCTACAGGTTTTTCCCCCTGTAAACTGTTATTTCAGTTAGTGTATGTATCCTTCATTACTGACTGGATCTTTTTTATTCTGTTAAGGTCCTCACTAAGTTCCTTGAGCATCCTTATAACCAGTATTCTGAACTCTGCATCTGATAGATTGCTTATCTCCATTTCATTTAGCTCTTTTTCTGGAGTTTTGATCTGTCCTTTCATTTGGGCCATGTTTCTTTGTCTCATTTTGGCAACCTCCCTGTGTTTGTTTCTATGTATTAGGTAGAGCTACTTTGATTCCATGTCTTGGAAATATGGCCTAATGTAGTACATGTCCTGTAGGGTCCAGTGGCACAGCCTCTGCTGTAACCCAAGCTGGGTACTCAAGGTGCATCCCTCATGTTGGCTGAGCACACCCTCCTTTTGTAGTTGATCCTTGGTTGCTGTTGGCAGATCAATAGGAGGGATTTACCCAGGCCAGTCAGCTACAAGGATTGACTGTGACCACTGACCATCAACCTCTATCCTCCGTAGAAGATGAGCTGTGCAGGGCTAGAGTGGTGGTGCTCTGACATGGTCTGTAGCTGCCTACTGGGTGCACTAGCCTTGGAGTTTCCCAGGTGTGGCAGGCCGAGATCAGCCCCCACCTGTGTTTTGCCTGTGGCCACCCTGCATAAGCAATCTGAGATAGTTGCTACTTGTCCTGGGCTTGGAGGTTTCCAGGTGAAGCCAACCTGTGAATCTAGGCTACTAGTTCTTGCCTGGGGCTCACTGAAGCCAGCTGCTGCTTGTTGAGAGGATTTAGGAAGGTGTGAAGCATAAACAAAGACCAGTCATTCCTATGGAAAAACAGCTTGGGTAGTTCCATAAGTTGGGGAAGAGTCTTTGGGGATGTCCAAGGTGGGTCAAATAGTGTTGATGGAATCTTAGTCTGCCATCTCTGTGGGGAGACAGCCCAGAAAAGGGACAATGGCCTCTGCTCACCTTGATGCCAGACACCTCAGCCTCCCCCTGCATACCACTGGTGGCCCTCAAGCTACCTCCCTGGTGCTGGAACCCAGAGGGAGTGACTCTGAGTAGTTGTGTCTGTGTGTGGGTTCTTTAAGAGGAATGACTTGGGGATCCAGAAGTTTCTTCCACCAACTCAATTCCTGCTAGTTTTTGCAGCCAGAAGTTGTGAGGACTTATCTTTCTGGCACTGGACCCTGGGCTAGGGGTCCCAGTATGGGCCTGGGACTTCTCGCTCCCAGGTTATCCCTCCCCAATTTTTATCCAACACACATGAATGTTGGACCAGCCTGTTCTGTGTCTGTGTCCCTCCTACAACTCTGGATGGATGTGGTTTCTTTAATTCCACAGTTCTCAAACTTCCATTCAACTCAATTTCTGTCAGTTCTGAGCAATGGTTGTTCTATATTTTAGTTGTAATTTTTTTTTGTGGTTGTGCGAAGTAGCAAGCCATGTCTGCCTATAATGCCATCTTGACCAGAAGTCCCTACATTGCTTTTCAATAAATGGTAACCACCAAAGAAGAATAACTTTATCCTCAAAAGGACAGTCCATTGAGAAACCCATACTTTAAGTCAGTGTGACTTTTACAGAGAGTCATATCAATTCAAGGGGAGAAGCACAACTTTTATTTTATATATATATATATCTCCTAAAGATACCAAGTGTAGGGGAGAAAAAATATTTAGGTTCTCATCTGAGTCTCTTAACAAAAAACAGATTAGCAAAAGAAAAACAGTTTATTAATATACACACATATCTCATATATGCTTGGGAGGAACTCTAGGATGAGTAAGTCAAAGGGGTGGCTAGAACTTGGGTATAGATAGCATCTTACTAAAGAAACTGAATTTGTACAGAAATGACATGACAAATGAAAATGGTTTTAGGCTTCCAAGGGGGGAACTGGGAAGGTAAACATATGGGTGAAACCTATGGAGTAAGGTTCGTTTGCAGATTCCTCTGGTGCCATCTCTGGACTAAGAGGCTAGGTAATCCCCAATAAAGAAAATATACATTCTGGTTTCAGACAGCAAGGAAAATAAAGAGAATGCTTCCTGCTTTTGCTATTTCTTAATTGTCTTTAGCTCAAAATAATTCTTATGTTAAAGGAGCATACTTTGGGGTGACATATTCTGGTTTCCTTCACCAGTGAGTTTGTTTTCTAGGATGTTAGCATTTTGTAGCATGTGAGCTTTACTAGTCTGAGAAGATGATAAGGTCTGTGGTATGGGAAGCTTTTAGAAAGAGAAGCAGCACCATGCTGCTCAGGGCTGCTTGACACCATATGTTGTATATACAATTATATATAGTTATATACCTGTTGGAAATATATACATATATACACACTTATTGTAAACAACAAAATGCCTGTTGCCAGTATAATCAGGCAATTCTTGTAATTGTGTGAAAGGTGATGAGCTGATTGGATTGCTTAAGGGAATTATATAGCAACAGAAAGATAAGATGACTGAGTGAATTCCATTTGATGTCACAATTCCTCTGCCTCAGGGAGGGTGTTTAAAATCAGATGAATCATGGGTTGTGCATCTGTCTTGCTCCCCAGCTGTTGACGCTGGTTTATCTGCACTCGAATGTGGGACTGCCCAGTCCACCAGTCACAGGGTTCCAGCACGGGGAAATGGAGCCCCAAAACCTCTGACTGTAAAAACATGTGGGGCTTGCATTGGCAGGAGGATCTCCCAGTCTCACACGAGAGTCTGTTGGAGGGACCCACAGGGTCCTAGTATGTACACAAGCTCGCTCACCTGGGATTTAGCACCAGAAGGGTGCAATTCACTTGTGGTTAGTGGGGGAAATGACTGAAAGTGGGGTGAGAGCCAAGCAAGTGGTATTGTCTCCTCTCTGACCCCTCCCCCACTTACAGCTCCACAACACAACCAACAGCCTGCCCTGATGTATACCTAAGGCTCTGCTCCTGCTCCTTATGACGTGACAGGTGTGCCAAGACAAAGAAATATGGCTGAAGCGATAGAACAAAACTTCAGAAAAAGAACTAAGTGACAAGGAGATAGCCAACCTACCAGATGTGGCGTTCAAAACACTGTTAATCAGGATGCTCACAGTAATGGTTGAGTATGGATGCAAAATAGAAGAAGAAGTGAAGGCTATTCAAAATGAAATAAGGAAAAAATATTCTTTATTATTTAGGGAACCAACAGTGAAGGGAAGGAAATTGGGACTCAAATCAATGATTTGGAGCAAAAGGAAGAAAAAAACATTCAACTGGAACAGAAGGAAGAAACAAGAATTCCAAAAAATGAAGAGAAACTTAGAAACCTCTGGGACAACTTTAAACATTACAACATCTGACTCATAGAGGTATCAGAAGGAGAAGAGGAAAATCAAGAAATTGAAAGCTTATTTAAAAAAATAATGAAGGAAAACTTCCCCATCTGGTGAAGGAAATAGATATGCAAGTCCAGGAAGGTCAGAGAGTCCTAAAGAAGTTAGACCCAAGAAACACCACACCAAAACACATCATAATTACATTACCCAAGACTGAAGAGAATCTCAAAAGCAGCAAGAGAAAAGGAGACAGTTACCTACAAAGGAGTTCCCATAAGACTCTCAGTTGATTTCTCAAAAGAAACCTGAAGGCAAGAAGGGGCTGGAAAGAAGTATTCCAAGTCATGAAAGGCAAGGACCTACATCCAAGATGACTCTATCCAGCAAAGCTATCATTTGGAATGGAAGGGCAGCCCCAGCTGGTGTGGCTCAGTGGATTGAGTGCTGGCCTGTGAACCAAAGGGTCACTGGTTTGATTACCAGTCCAGGGCACATACCTGGGTTGCAGGCCAGGTCCCCAGTAGGGGGTGCATGAGAGGCAACCACACATTGATGTTTCTCTCCCTCTGTTTCTCTCTCCCTTCCCCTCTCTGAAAATAAATAAGTGAAATCTTAAAAAAAAAAATAGAATGGAAGGGTAGATGAAGTGTTTCCCAGATAAGGTCAAGTTAAAGGAGTTCATCATCACCAAGTCCTTATTATATGAAATGTTAAAGGGATTAATCTAAGAAGAAGATCAAAACTATGAACAGTAAAATGATGACAAACTCATAACTATCAACAACTGAGCCTAAAAAAAAACAACAAAAACAAACTAAGCAAACAACTAGAACAGGAACAGAATCACAGAAATGGAGGTCACATGGAAGGTGGGGGTAGGGGAGAATGGGGAAAAAGGTATAGGGAATAAGAAACATAATTGGTAGGTACAAAATAAGCAGAGGAAGGTTAAGAATAGTATAGGAAATGGAGAAGCCAAAGAACTTATATGGACATGAACTAAGGTGGGGGAATGCTGGTGAGAGGTGGGGTGCAGGGCAGAGGGGAAGAAAGGGGAGGAAAAATGGGACAACTGTAATAGCATAATCAATAAAATATACCTAAAAAATAAAATCAGATCAATCAGTAGTAGAGTAGGAAAAAAGAGCAAGGGAAAAGAAGACCAGGGAGGTGTGGTTTTCAGAACTTGGAAACCCAGGTAGAGACGCACAATGAAGCACCATGGATGACAGCTTTTGTGGTGTTATTTTTATTTTCCAATTACAGTTGACATTCAGTATTATTTCATATCAGTTGCAGGTGGGCAGTGGGGTGGTTAGACATTTAATTTTCAAAGTGATCCTCCTCAATTATTCTAGCACCCACCTGGAACCATACATAGTTATTAGCTCTTGTGATTTTTTTAAAGCTTTATTTTAAAGCTTCTGCTTCATTCAATATGATGCCCACTCCCCCCACAGCTACAGTGATCTCCTGAAATATGAGTCTATCCAAATTCCTACACTCTCCTGACTTCCAAAAACTAAAGAAAACCAAAAACAAAGACACATGCAACAAATAAAATTCTTAGCAAGGCTCTGGTGGCGTGGCCTCTCCATTCCCTGCCCTACACTTATTTGAGTGCTTAAAAAAAAAACACCCACGCATTTAATTTATTTTTAAAGACAGGGGAAGGGAGGGAGAGCATCATGGCCTCTCACATGCCCTCAACAGGGAACCTGGCCCCACAACCCAGGCATATGCCCTGCCAGGAATTGAACTGGCAACTTTTAGGTTTGCCAGAGGATGCCCAACCCACTGAGCCACACCAATCTCGGAAACAAAACCATCAGTTTCTTAGTCTATGCATTTTCTCTTGTTTCCTTGGCCTGGAATGCTAGCATCACCTTTCTTTGTTTGGAGAACAATCATTTACTTTAGAAAACTCTAATATCTGTCAGAAAACCTCTGGTTCTTCATCCGGGTACTGGCCCCTGCCTCTCAGCTCTGCCCATATCCCTATTTCATTATTTTACTGTCTTCAATATGTTTAATATTCCATATAATTTTATTTTATTTTATTTTATTTTGGACATCTGTTCTCTAAACCCCAAACAACTATTTAATCTTTGTATCCCGTCCTCTCTTAGGGTGTGGCACCCCAAAAATGTTTATGCAGCTAAAATGAACCCATGTTTGGTCATCAATGACCCAATGACTTCCATCAAATAGACCTTGGGCTTAGAATCCCTAAACTATATCTTAAAATCACAATGATTGTAAGTGCCTTCAGGACACAAATCCCTTTTGCAGGATTTGAAATGTTTACCACTATTACTCATCTTACTTCGGCCATGGCTCCAAGTCGGGGCTACCCCTGATCAGTGCCTGGGGAGGAGGGAAAGGACATTCTAATATTTAGGGAGCAATTACTCCACGTCCGCTCTGGTGGAAGGCAGAGCCGTGGGCGGCACAAAGGCAGCCTGATTGGAGTTCAGCCCCACCCCGACCCCTACCTGCTGCTACACACTCTGGGTTTTCAGGTGGATACCATCCAGGTGGGTGTCACATCCCTGCCGCATGTCCCGCATGTCCCGGGAAAGTCGTCGCGGACACTTAGTCCGCACCCAGCAGCAGAGCAGCAGCGCCCCGGGATGGGGTGAAAGTCTTCTCACGCTGCCTACCCTCTCCCCAGCGGCAAGCGGGCGGCGGGACCCAGGAGGGGAAGCCCTGGGTGTTCGAGGCTTCTACCCCGGAAACCCCGAGGGAAGGAGGGCGGGGAGGAGATCAGTTTCTCCGGAGTTGTGCAACCGCCGGGGCAGAGGCGGACATTCCCGCGCAGCCCCAGCTGCGCCGACCCCCCGCCGAGACCTAACCAAAAGCGAAAGGAGCTGCGTCCCCAGCGTGGAGTCCGCAGGGAGGTCGCTGTGTGCCTCTAAGTTGGCCGGGCCACCACTTTGTGACTTCACTGGTTTCGCAACAAGCCCGGACCACTCGCGCCCCACCCACCCTGGCCCGCTGCTTCGGCGTCTGCCGCCTCCTCCGATCCTCTACCTCTCGGCCGGGCCTGCCTCCGCCTTCGCGGAGCCTCCGGTCCCGACGGCAGCGGCTGTCTGCGCCGTGGTCGCCGCCTGGCGGGCCGGCACGTGGCGGCCCCCCGCTCCTCGCAGCGGCCCGGCGCCTGCCCCCCAGCTAAGTGCAGCGCACTCCTAGCGTCGAGATGCTGTGCTTCCTGAGGGGAATGGCCTTCGTCCCCTTCCTCCTGGTGACCTGGTCCTCTGCCGCCTTCATCATCTCCTACGTGGTCGCTGTGCTCTCCGGGCACGTCAACCCCTTCCTCCCCTACATCAGGTGAGGGACAGCATGGGTGGAGGGGTCGGGACTGGGCAGAGGCACCACAGGGAGCACTGCTGATGCAGAGGGTGGGGAACCAGACCCAGCTGGGGCCTCTTGCAGAAAGACTGAGGCATGACTGTGAGGAGAAGAAAGGCTGCATCCTGACACAGGTATAGGGAGGCAGGGGCTATAGAGCTGAGCAGTCCTGACTCCACCCTGACCACTGAACAGAGTGCCTTCAGAAGGGATTCGGGATAGACAGAACTACACAGAACTTTCAGACGGTAGGGCACCGAATCTCTGCAAGACGCTTCTTTGGCGATGATGGATGCTATTTATTGAGTGCCAAGCTGGAGATCCAGGTGTGCACTAAAACAGCTCATGTATTTCACTTCCGCTTCCCAGCATCCTCATGAACTGTGTGTTTGGCTCGTTTTTCATGAAAGGAAACTAAGTTTAAGCAGATGTTGAAATACCATCAGTGTGACACTGATGTCACAAGTAGGAAATGGTGGAAGCAGAATTCACACCCAGATTCGTCCCATGCCAAAAGGAACACTCCAGGTTTTTGGGAGTTGGGCTTAAGCTCTCCTGGATGGAGCTACCCAGGACTCCTCTGGGTTGGGTGCCCCCGGTATGAGACCCCTCAAGTTGTCAACTCCTTGTGACATCCGTCATGTTGTCTATGCTGTTTAATTTTCCATGAGTTTTGGCCTCCACCTTTAGGGTTACTTCATCATTGCCCGAAACATGTCCTTATCCTCTTTGTGTGGTTCCCAGGTCTGTGCCTTTAGAACGAATGATTCACCTTTATCCAAGTGGTGAGACTACGGATCTGTGTTGGCTGGAGGGATAATGAAGTTGGTGACACCTGAAGTTTGTAGAGGTGATACAGATGGTAGGGCCTCCGTCTCCTGCAGCCGTTCTGCTTTGTGCCCAGTATTCTATAATTTATTTTCTTTGTGGGTGAGGAAGGGGAAATGAAGGTGAGACAAGAGGAGGCTAGAGGTTAGAGACGTGAGGAAGAGAACATTATGGACATAGGGCACATCTGCAGTCCTGGAGGTGGTTTCTCCCGTGCAGAAAGAGGTGTTCCATGCATTAAGCGAGCATTCCCATCCGGCCTTATGCCCTTGCAGAAATCTGGGCTTGGTGTCTCGTGGCTCATCTCAGTCCCAAGTGCCATTGCCTCACTCCTCTTGATTCTGAAGCAGGGTAGATCTTCTGAGACTTGTGTAAGAAGCTTCTCTCCCTACAATGTTGTTTTTTTTTTTTAATTTATAGGAATTTATTTGAGCCAAACTAATGACATATGCCAGGGAGCAAGATCTCAAATGCTCCCCTCCCTGCAGTGTTCTTTATTGCAAAAAAGTACCAGTTTTTGTCCCGGATCCAAAAGGACAGATAACAGTAGATACACATTGGCCAGGCGGTCAGGGGCAGGATTTGAGTCTCTCTGTACAGGTGACTGATGTAGTTGTGATTAATGTCACCACAAGGTGAACTTGAAATGGAAGCTATTCAGCCATAGGGAAATGAGCTGGCAAGACAAGCCACTTGTGAGATAATCAAATCACAGACGTGCCAGGGAAGAGCATTTAAATTTAACTCGGAGAGGAAACCTTTAGGAAAAGCAGAATTACAGAATAAAAAGGCATTACATTGTTCCCTTGTTGCCAGGAGTTATCAGCCCACAAACAAACACCAAACACGTGGATTGCTTGCCCACTTGTGCCTGGGGCTTTTAAGTTGTAGTCTCTGCCCACAAGAGCAGCTAGAGCTCAGATTGCCTCAGCCCCTCCTAGAAAACCTAGTCTTTGAGGGAAGGGCAAGATGTAGACAAGAATTAGACGTCAGCACCTGATGGAAGTGCCAGATTTATCAATTTTGCCCAGAAATGTTCAGCTTTATCTTCTAGAGCTCATTTCTGCTGTCAGTACCTCCTACTCTTCCCTAACCCCACTTCTTCCACTTCCTCCAACCACACTGGCTTCCTTCCTGTGTCTGAAGTGCACCTATCGCCTCTAACAAGCTGTGTGATTTACTTGCTTAATATGTTGACTACCTGTCTTCCCCCTGGCGTGTAAGATTCATGAAGGCTCTTAATATTTGTTGAATTCGTATTTCTTTGGCACTCACTGTGGGTATTGTTATCCTTCCCCCTAGGGCAGGGCAGATCGCTTTAGGGAAGACTTGACTAGGTCCTTGGTGACTGGAATGCATAGATGCTCCTTGACTTTGGGGTTATATCCCGATAAACCCATCCTAAGTCAAAAAATGTCAATGTAAGGGATGTTCAAGCCTATAGAGAATTTTTTTCTTTAAAAAAATTGTATCATTGTTTTTCTTATGTTGTAGAGACTTTTTATAAGAGTTTATTTGAGGCAAACTGACAACACGTGTTAGGAGTAAGATCTCACTGCTCCTGAGAAGAACTGTTTTGCAGTTTCTTTTTTTTTTTTAAGATTTTATTTATTTATTTTTTAGACAGAGGAGAAGGGAGGGAGAAAGAGAAGGAGAGAAACATCAGTGTGTGTTTGCCTCTTGTGTGCCCCCTACTGGGGACCTGTCCCACAACCCAGGCATGTGCCCTGACTGGGAATTGAACCAGGAACCCTTTGCTTTGCAGGCCAGCAGTGCTCAATCCACTGAGCCACATCAGTCAGGGCTCTTTTGCAGTTTCTTGTATGCATTTAAAATTAAGGAGAAAACATAAGATTACAAGAAGGTGGGAGGAAACAATTTGGGGATTGGATTACAGGACAATTAACAAGATTATGTACTCTCTTGAGGGTAGATACCCCCTTTCAAACAGGATTACTTCTGGTATTTCAAAGGTATGTGAACCTCAATGCAAGGCTGGCTTAAGACCTTTCACTAAAGAAGGTCCATGCCTGCGGCATGACTACACACCAGGAGCTACCCATTTAGGAATCTATGGTCAGAGCGCCCTGTGAGGTTACTTTCCATAGAACTCCTTTTTTTTGGTCCAAAATATCTTAAGTTGAAAATGCCTTTAGTACACCTAGCCTACTACATGATAACTTAACCTAGCCTACCTTAAACATGCTCAGAACACATACATTAGCCTATAGGTGGGCGAAATCATATTTAAAAAGCCTATTTTTATGATGAAGTGTTGAATATTTCATGCAATTTATTGAATACTGTACTGAGAGTGAAAAACAGAATGGTTGTGTGGGTACTCACCATAAACCATTAACACAGCTGAAAGCACACTGGGCCTGAAGAATGTTTGAAATGTTGAACTAAAACAAAGAATGCTGGCCACACAGTACACTGCAGAGTGTGGCTTGTTTACCCTAGTGATGGATGGAGTGCTGACTGGGGGTCAGGGCATATGGCTTTTACAACATTGTAAAGTAAAATAATCAAAAGTAGAACCATCGTAAGTCAGGGACCATCTGTCTTTAAGATGAACCTCCTTTTACGTGATGGCATTGTTCATTGAATCAGATGTTCCCGAACCCTTTCCGAAGGGAAGGTCTGCTGTCCAGGAGCATCTGGTGCTGAAACCCCTTGAATCTTGCTAGTCCCTGGATCAGGGAGACAGATTTGAGGCCTAGCTCTTGTCTCCTGGTCAGTAGACTTCACAATATCTTTTTTTGTTTAAAAAACAAACACAACAACAACAACAAACAGTGTGTTTTAATTAAGAGCCAGACTGTGGGAGGACCACTATCCAGGATGACATTCAAATTAAGTTTCCTTATCAGGTTATTTATTATTTATTTATTTATTTAATTTAACTTTAGAGAGGGGAAGGGAGGGAGAAAGAGAGAGAGAGAAACATAGATGGGTGAGAGAAATACTGATTGGTTGCCTCTTGCAGGCTCCCAACCGGGGACCTGGCCCACAACCCAGGCATGTGCCCTGACCAGGAACCAAAATGACCTGCAGGTTTGTAGGACGATGCCCAACCCACTGAGCCACACCAGCCAGGGCAGCATTGTTTTTAACAACAAAAGGTTGGAAACCTTACAGATATCCATGAATAGAGGACAGGCTAGATAAATATGCTTCATCCAAAGAAGACCTCAAACAATTAGCTACTAAATGTAACAAGTTGAAATATTTACACAGTACAGTATTTCTGGATATAAGGCTATCAATGCAAGGATGTCAAAACCAAGGACAAACAAAAGCCAACCTGAAAGTATTAGTTTAGATTTTTACAAGGCTACACCTACATTTTTGAGTCCCATCCTGGTTAATTGGTTATACAGTGATTCCTCACCTATTGCGGGAGTTACATTCCAGAGACCCCCGCAATAGGTGAAAATCCGCAAAATAGCGGCATTATATTTATTTTATTATTTATATATATTTTAAGGCTTTATAAACTCTTCCCACACTCCTATAAACCTTTCCTGCTCTCTTATTAACCTTTCCCACACTCTTATCAACACTTCATATGCTCTTAAACACTTTCTACACTCTTAAGCCTAAGTAATCTTCACAACATATAAAGTTCTATATGGGTACTCACCAGTGAATTATACAGTCATCCCTTGCAATATCACAGTTCACTTATTGCAGCTTCACTGTATGGCTGGCTTTAAAAAGCCTGCGATATAACGAGGGACGACTGTAGTTTCTTATATTTCCTCTGGGACCAAATCCTTCAGGCTTTCTTGGATTACTAGTTATTTATTAAATCTTCTTAGCTGATAAACTACTCTCTTTTACATCTTCTTTGGTTTGTGTCTCATAGTTCCAGAATATTTGGCAACCCTCTAAAATTTTGCCAATTCTGCATTTTGGTTGCATCCTTTGTTAGCCTAGTCTCAATTTTTGCTAAGTGCTGTTTGCTGGATAGTTTGTGGTCTTTGGTCACTCCCATTGTTCCACCTCACAAGCACAAACCCTGCTTGGTGATTGGTGGCTGAAAACTGGGTCACCTAGAATTAAGCCACTTAAAAGGGGGGACAACATGACATAGTAAACAGAGTAAAGGAGTTGAGTCTTATTTGGTTAACAATCACATGTGTCAATTGTAGGGAGCATGGGGGAAGGTGGAAGACGGTATAGGGGGTATAAATGGTAATAAAAAATAACAAGATTTAGGTTATGATCACAATGTGCTAGTTCTTGTACAAACTTCATTACAATGAACACTTCTTATAATGAACAAAACAAAATAAATAGCCAAAATTCTTAAAGTGAACAAAAATCTTAACATGATTCAGGTGCTGATTTTTTGAGGAAGGAGTACATAATTTTACAATACTGCTATATGATTGCATGATGCGAAATCCATGATTTTATCACTTGTCTTTTGAAGGGGGATATGAAGACTGTCATTTTTGCAGGGATGTTTTGACTTCAGTTTTCTCAATATTCATTCTTAGCCTATGGATAAAGATTTTGATCTTGTTTGTTGTCTGGCTCTCACACAAAAGTTCCATGAGGGCAGAGGTTTAGGGCCTGTTCACTGCTGCTTCCCTAGCGTCTGTGACAGTACCAGGCACATAGGAGGTGCTTAGTAAATACTGACTAAATGCTGACTAAGATAATTTACCACATATGGGCCTGTTTTATTTATGCCTATTTTGTTATACAACATATGGGTGTGTTTTATTTATGCCTATTTTATTAATCTTCTCAGCTTCTTCAACTGTTAACTGAATCTGCCAGCATTAGCTATTGATTAACTTTGGTCGTGATTCCAGCACCATTTTTACTGACTTGTGAGATTCTCCATATTTTACAAGACTAGCAACTTCACTTTGTAATCAATTTGAGTATTATCAGCTCTTCCCAGATTGAAAGCCACTCTCGTTTATATCTTCTACTTTGTCTTTGCCTCATGCTTCCAGAATATTCTGAGTCCCTTTACGTTTTAAAAATTATTTATTTATTTATTTTTAGGGAAGGGGAGAGGGAAAGAAACATCAATTTTGTTCCACTTATTTATGCTTTCATTGGTCAATTCTTTATTTTTTAAAGATTTTATTTATTTTTAGAGAGAGGGGAAGGGAGGGAGAGAGGCAGAGAAACATTGAAGTGCAAGAGATAACATCAGTTGGTTGCCTCTTGCACACACCCATCTGGGGACCTGGCCCACAACCTAGGCACGTGCCCTGACTGGAAATCAAACCTGCATCTTTTCAGTTCACAGGACTGCGCTCAATCCACTGAGCTATACCAGCCAGGGCTCACTGGTTGATTCTGGTATGTGCCCTGACTGGGGATGGAACCTGCAATCTTGGTCTATCAGGATGGCAGTCTAACCAACTGAGCTACCTGGCCAGGGCCTGGGTCCCTTTACTTTTAAAGTTTTGCCAATTCTATATCTTAGTTGCTTTTTAGTAGCTTAGTCCTACTTTTTGTGCAAGTGCCCTTTGCTGGATCAAGTGTGGTCTTTGGTCACTCCCATTGTTTCTCCTCATGACCATAAGCCCTCTCTAGTGATTGGTGGCAGAACACTGGGTCACCTAGTACGTATTCGCCATGTTGAATATTTACAACATTTGGTAATCATACTGACAGGGAATATAGTGTGTTGGATAAAGGAACAACTTTAGAGCAGACAATTTTGTTTAGAACACAAGTCTACCATATACCCCAGCTGTGGGACTTTGGACAAGTTGTTTGGCTTCCCTCTGCTTCCCTATGGGTTAATGGCACCGCCTCCATGAATTAACACATGAACCCACTTAGAGCTCAATAACACCCTGGCTCAAGGACATAATAAATTCTCTGCAAGCAATTCTGCTAGTATTATTAAGGGGCAAGTCCACATTGGTCTGGATAGATGCTGGTTTTAAGTAGGAAAGGGCATTTAGTTGAGGGCTAATTTTAAGTGATTGGTGTGATTGGTGTCTTTGTGCATATAACAGCTTTCCTAACCAACCTCCACTTAATGAATTTCCTGGTTTAACTGATAACCTCATTGTCTGAAAGATCCACTGACTAGGGCCAGTGGACCCTAAAACCTTCCCCAGCAGTGGCCACTCTGAGCTGCGTGCTTGCTTCATTCACTGGTTTCTTTGTACACTTATCAAATGCCATCTGCGTTTGTTCCCAGAAGTGTTGATGCCAGTTTATTTTTTTTTTATCACAATGACGTTCTTTAAGTCAATATACATAAACTGTAAAATTCTAAAAGAGAATTGTAGTTTTGAAGAAAAATTGGTTGAATGTTTTGGACAGATTCAAAAGAGACAAGTCACAAGTTGCTGCAGTCTGTTTAGGAGCGTTTATGGTAAATGTAAAGGCTTTTAAAAACTTAAAAAAAAAGGAACTATAAAGATTCTGCACTCAGATTGCTTCAGAAATGTCTAAGATTTTTCTCCAAAGAAACCAAAACTGGGAATGGGGTGATTCAGAGTAGGGGCGGTCTATACGCTGAAAAGACAGACAGTGGATTTGCACTCGTGTTGGCCTAACAGCAACAGGTGGGCAAGTGACTGTGTTTCTAAGTTTGTGGTGTGTATGTCTCCGTCCAATTTCTAATGACTTCCTGCTCAAGTCAACTTTTTTGATTACTAACTACAGTGAATTTCAGGCAATGGTGACATTTGTCTTTCTGTTCCACCATAAGAGTGGGGGTTCGGGATAATAAATAATCAGAGAATGAGGTCAGTGTGCATAGACTCAGGTGTTCTGACACGATGTTAATGATGTTTCTATGCAGTGGTTATTACTTAGAAAGTGTGTTTCTACAACCATACCTAAAACAAAAGCAAACTAAGAAAACAATTAGAACAGGAACAGAACCACAGAAATGGAGATCACATGGAGGGTTAGCAACAGGGAAGGGGGAGGAGGAGAGAGGGGGAAAAGGTATAGAGAATAAGTAGCATAGACAATAGGTAGAAAATAGACAGGGGGAGGGCAAGAATAGTATGGGAAATGTAGAAGCTAAAGAATTTATGACACATGGACATGAACTAAAGGGGAG
>PVIA01014613.1:0-16293 GCA_004024845.1 Tonatia bakeri
AAACAATAGCCCCCCAGCGCGAATGAGTGAAGTTATACCTAATGTTTTGATGTGCCGCAGAATTTCAGCAATGCGTTTATGTTTGCCACGAGATGACAAAGGCAGAAAACCCCTGCCCCTGAAGAGGTGTTTTGCCTGAAACAATCTACCCTTAACTTAGTCCCACCGCCCTTGTTCCTATACGAGCCTTCTGTTTGGTGCGGTTCATCCGAACACCCTTCTAGCGATTCATGAATTGCTTAATAAAGCCAACTAGATCTTCAGATTTGCTCAGTTACATTTTGCTATCTAACAGGAATGATCATTTCTGACTTGCCTCCTTTCCCCGTTTGGCTTTGCAGCCCTTCCACCACTGGCGTTAGGGCCTTGTAGGACGTCCCAAGGACTGAACTGCCGTAGGGTGAGAAGCGCAGCCATTAGAGGGAGCCATCCAGCAGAGAGACGCCTTGCAGGAACTGACCTACTTTACCAGGATTGCTCGGGCTGCTGTCCTGAGAATAGACTGTAGGGGGCAAAAGAGGAAGCAGGGAGAGGTCCCGGTAATTGGTCCTAGCGGAGGAAAACCCGGACCGCAGTGATTTCGCCTCGCATGCGAAAGCCAATGGAATTCACTGTTGAACCACGTAATTCAAGGCTTGCCTGCCTGATTAGAGGCCGATTTGTTCTATAGTTGGGTTGCGTAGTTCATCTCTGAGCCCCTCCTCGGTGCTTCACACAGTGCCTGAAACAGTAGGCATTAAAAAAAAAGAAAAATCTTGTATTTAATCAGTGAATAAATAAACAGGGCGGTGAAGGGGGTGGAATGGCATGACCTGTCTCTTTCACTTGTCTGTAAACTCAAGTTCAAAGACCTTATCTAGGACTTCCCTAGTGCCCCAAGTGTTTGGTGAGTGTTCACCGAAAGACTGACAGCGCGCTCTGTGCCAGGTGCCACAGGCAGTAGTCGCCAACACCAATCCCCACCCCCACCGCCTGGGAACTGCCCCTCCCCGCTCCTCCAGCCTTCCTAGAGAGCCAGCCTCCCACGAAGAATACCACTTTGGCAGGGGAAGGCTCCTTGCAAATGACCAGGCTACCCTGTCCTGAGGACGAGGGGCAGGCACTTCCTGTTTGGGGTGGAAAGGAAGCAGACAGTTTCCTGTTAGCAGGTCTTTTGAGCAAAGCAGCAGATTCCGAGCGAGCAGGTCCCGGCCCGGCCTTTGAGGCCAGATGCCTGCAGTTAGATAGCCTTTATGTGGAAGGGAAGTGGGGCACAGCGCCAGACTGGCCAGGCTTTTACTTGATTGTACTCCTCGCCAGTCCCCTGGGTCATGGTGTGAGTAAAAAACAGACCAGAAGAGGCTGACACCATGCAAACCTCACTTAACTAGGGTTGGGGAGATGGGGCCCATCTGAGCCAATGAGCACCGCCTGTGGAGGAGGCGCGCACGTGACCGCTGTGGGCGTGCTGTCTGGGTGTGTGCACACTCGGCTGTGAACCTGGGTGAAGAGTGCACGTGGGCATCCTTGTTTCTGTGCCCCCAATGCCCAGCATTTGGTAGGATTTAATATTTATTCATTGTCCAGCTTGCACCCCATAGCAAACCAGGGTCCTATTTTAAGATGGCAGAAACTCAGAGATATTACCCATATGTGGCCATGTATAATGCGTACTTTTTTTGCCCAGATTTTTGAGGGGGAAATAAGGATGCGCATTATACGTGGGTATAATGATTACATACTGCAGGTGTAATAATGGGCAAAATAATCCTGTGTAGAACATACACAAAATGTGAGTGTCCATGACACACAGCAAAATACGGTACTTGACTTGCAAGTGCCAACACAGTACGGAGAAGTCAAGATTCGAACCCAGGTCTGTTTTGCTGCAAATGCCTTGACTTTCTAGGCCCACACAAGGATGTACGTGTGTATGTATGCCCAGGGAGGTGGGTGGGTGGGTGGGTATACTTGTGAATGTGACCCAGGCTGATGAAATCACATCCACGTGTGCTGGAGAGGGGAAACTACTGTTTCAGAGGCAGAAGTGATTGCTGGAAAATCAGGAATCACAGCTAAAAATGCAGAGATTAGGGTCAATAATGAATCCAAATGATCAGGGCTAAACTCAGAACTCGTAGGAGGGCCTCCTTTCAGTTTTCCCAAGCTAATCTCATAGCCTCGTCATCTTATTCCTATTATTGTGGATTTTGGAGGTTGATCATTCTGTTAGTGCCTTTCTCTGGAGCCCAGAATTCCTTCTGATAAAATCTGCTTTGTGCTCTGCACACTTCCTGGGGAGGAGGAAGGGGCAGAGACAAAGCTGATTGTTTCTTGGGTTATGAAGAGAGAAACTGAGGCCCAGAGGGGCCTTGTGCAGGTTCACACATCCTGCCCGATTCAAGAGGTCCTGGTCAGGAAAACCACTCACTGGCCAACTGTCATCCTCTGTCAGAGAAGAAGGAATGGCCCAGGCAGCTGCCAGCCGGGGCAGGCAGCATATCCAAGCCCCGGCTTGAATTCCACAGAAGTGCTGTCCACTCCGGGAAGGCCGAGAGGCACTGTGGGTGTGAACCAAGCCCAGCAGGGAGAGGGAGGGAAGGCACGCAGCTTTCTTTGAAGGGGAGGGATGGAGAGGGCAGCCAGACTAGCTGGGTCAGGAACCTGCACAGCTGAGACAGAGAGGGAAGGAGAGAGCCCGACCCTTGAGAAACCCGGTACTGTCTCCCTCTTGAGCACTGGTATCTGGTAGCTAGTGATTAAGTGGGTCTGGAGTAGGGCTCTGGAAGCAGAATTTTTAATATGTGCCACCAGGTGACTCAATGCTGGTGATCCAAGAATCGCATTTTATAAATTTGACTTGAGGCAAGATAGTAGAGTGCTTACGGGCGCAAGATCTGGACTTATACTCCAGGTTTGAACCCTGACTCCATCACCAGAGTTGTGACTTCGAACAAGTGATATCTCTCTGTGCTTCAGTTTCCTCCTCTTTCAGATAAGGATGCTTATAACAGTAGCCGCAAAGATTCGATGATGTGATTTAGGCCAAGCCCACAACGCATACATGGCTCATGCTCATTTCTCAACAAGTATTTACCATTGTTCCTTTGTTCCCACTCCTCTCTCCCACCCCCGCCCCCTCTCCCACCGGAGGGAGAAACAGTGGGACGGGACGGACACAGCCATTCACCACAGTACAGTTCCAGAAGTGGGCAACCTTTGGGCTGTGCCTTGAGAATCCCCGCTCCCGAGCCATTCTCCTTTCATCACTCTTCTGATACCCTGGCTGTGGACTGAGCTTCCCCCAGTAAACTGCCCCACCTGTCCCATCTTCCTTTCCTCCCGGATCCCTCTCTCACACGGCAGGCCGCCTTCCTTCTCCACCCCATCGAAAGTTACTTGGCTCAGCATGTGTCCTGGGTAATAAAACCAAACAGCAAGTCAGTTGTGGACCTGCGTAGACCCCTGGATTCCAGAAGAAGATCACAGAACAGGTTGCTCTGGGATTGTGAGTAAACTGCAGAGGCAGAAGGGAATAGAAACTGCTGCTACCCAGGTTCCAACCATGGAACCATGCTGTTTTCCTGGGAAACAGATACATCCTGTGCAAAGGCCCAGTCAAAGCCCATGGCGAGTGTGTGGGCAAAGGAAACGTTCTGCACAAAGTCTTGCAGGCACTTCCAACTCCCGATGGCACTGCCAAGGGACCAGAAGCATAGGTGGAATGGGAAGGGGGAAGGATGGAGTGAAGTAATCCAGCCAAGGACACACAAGGAAAACAGGGAAAGTCAGCTTTCAAACACAGTAGTGTGCTAGTTTTTTGAGGGCCAGGGCTCAGCTGGGACCCAGAGAAAGGCGGGGCAGCTCTCCGAGTGGCCGAGCCTGTCCCCTGCCAGCCACTCAGCCCCCCAGAGACCCTCTGCCTCCCACTCTCCTGCCAGCAGAGCAGGAACGGAGAATCCCAGCCACGTGCCAGAGGAAGGGATGTTGAAATCCTTCCTGAAGGAAAACCGGGCAAATCTCGGTTCGACTCCAGCTTGGTTCACAGTGTGTTTACCACCTGCTACTCCTCAGAACTCTCTGCCCCAAAGCAGAGTTGTAACTGGCCTATCAAAACCCACCCCTTGGCCCTGACCCGTGTGGCTCAGTTGGGCGACATCCCGCAAAGTAAAAGGTCGCTAGTTCAATTCCCAGTCAGGGCACATGCCTAGGTTGCCGGTTCAGTATCTTCACCCAAGTTGGGGCACATAGGACAGGCAACTGATGTTTCTCTCCCTTTCTCCTTTCCCTCTGCTCTCTTGAATAAATAAGTAAATTTTAAAAATCCACCTATTGGTCAAGAGCACCATATATCATGCCTATTTGCAACCTTCTGACATTCCCCCCCCCCCACACACACACACAGATTGCCAGATAAAGTAAGGACTCCAAGTTAAACTTGAATTTCAGATTAATAATGAATAATTTGTTGGTTTAAGTATGTCCTGAATTTTGCATTGCCACATACTTATTCTAAAAAAATCACTCATGGTTAATCTGATACTCAAGGTTCACTGGACATCTTGTATTTTTATTTGCTAAATCTAGCAACCTTACTGGTTTCGCCTTCTGAATCGCCCTCCTTCAGGCTGACTGCAGGATTTCACTTGAGCCTGTAGCTGTGTCACAGTCTGCCCTGGCCTTAGCTGAGAATCTTCGTTCCTGTCCAGCCCGCTAGACTGAAAGCTCTCTGAAAGTAAGGCCTAGGCCTAGGCCTTGTCCACAGTCTCTGGGGCTCCGTTCCAGGCAAACGCTCTCATTACAGACGCGCCCAAGCGCATCCCTGGAGAGGAAGCTGGGCCCACAAATCCATCCTCAACTCTGTGCCCCCAGTGAAGTCCTGGCACCGCGAAGCGCAGGCCAAAGTCGCCTTCTTCTCATTGGTCTGCCCGAGGAACGTCTAATTGGTTCTCCCGGATGAGTGCCCCGTTTTCATTGGTTGACTGGGAGGTGGGTGGGGCCTATTCCAATTACTCCGCCACAAGAACTCCTGTTTCCAAGATGGCTGTCTAATCAAAGAGGAGACTTTGAAGTTCTCCTCCACCAGCCCTGACCAGTGTGGCTCAGTGGGCTGGCGGCGTCCTGCAAAGCTGCAGGTCTCTGGTTAGATTCCCAGCCAGGGTACATGCCTGGGCCGCGGATTGGTCGGGGTGCGTAGGACAGCCAACCAATCCGTGTTCCTCTCTCTCCCTCTCTCCCTCCCCCGTCTCCCTCCCTTCCTCCACCTCTCTCTAAAATCAATGAATAAATAAAAATTTGTAAACATTTCTCCACCAGAGTGGCACCTTTTTCTAAATAACAAAAGCACTCTGTGTGTTAACAAACCTTCTGAGGCCCTAAGCCTTAGGATAAGGATGCTTCAATACATTTGTTTAGCACTTTGTAGATTACAAATGACTGACATACGTGAACGCATCTAATCCACACAGTTTCCAGAGGTAGGTGGCACTGTGCCACTTGCATTTTACAGATCAGCAAACTGACCAGAGAGACAGTCAGCTGCTTTCAGTTACTAATGCAGATGATGAAATCGGGTGACTTTTGCTCCGTGTGGGTTTAGGTAACTAAGGCTTTCACGTAAAGCATTTCACTCCACCTTTACTATGATCGTGTGGGATCCATACAGCCAGGCACTTGATAGTCATTTTCTCTTTTAACCTTCGTGCAACTCCAGGAACTAAATACCATTTGCTCTCGTTGTGTTTATGAGGAAGCTGACACATCAGCTAAATCCTTTGCTAAAGGTCACAACGCTTGCCGGCTGCCTCTTATTAAACGCGGACTTCGTGATTCCGGGCACGGTGCTGAGTGACTCACAGGCATTAATTACTCGTTAAATGCTTCCCACAGGACATGATGCTGGTTTTACTATCCCCAGTTAGCGATGAGAAAAATCGGTTCAGAGAGGGTGGTTGACTTGCCCAAGACCACACAGCAGGGAGTGGAGGCAGGATTCACACAGCTTGCAAAAATGGCAAATAGGAACTCAAAATCGGTTGTCACACTCCAGGTTCTCGTCGCCTGCAGCCTGGCTGAAACAATCAATGACCCTCAGGTAGGCCAGGGCCCCTCTTATAAAGGTCGTAGGTAGCTATAACCGCCAGGAGAAGACCCTTTCCCCCACCCCACCCCACGCCGCTGTCCCCAGAGAGATCTGAGTCAACTCCAGGCGGCGAGCGAGAGAACGGGTCCGCGGGGCGGCGGCGGGCACGGGGCGCGGCCAGCGGAAGAGGCTCCTGGACCGCGGCGCGTTCCAGCAGCGGAGTGGGGTGGGTGGGGCCGCAGGCAGCGCTCCCGCCCCACTCCTCCCTCCCTCCCTCCCTTGCCTTCTAGGTCCCGGGCGGGCGACCCACTCAGCAGACACTGCCGGAGCTGGACAAACTCCGACTGGCTCCCGGAGAAGCGTCCCAGAGGAGCCGCCCAGCGCGCGGAGTCGGGTACTGGCGAGCCCCTGGGACCCACCCCCTCCGCTCGCGGCGGTGCGGAGCCGGAGCGTCCGCGGAGCCCCGGGCGCTGCTGACCGCTGACGGGCTGCCCGCGCGCCGCAGCTCCCCACTCCCCCGCGCTCCGCCGCAGGGGCGGCGGCGAGATGGCCGCGGGGGTGGGCCTCCTGCTGCGCGCCCTGCCGCTGCTGCTGTGGGGCGGCCTGGACGCCCAGCTCGCGGAGCGCGCAGGCCAGGAGCTGCGCAGGGAGGCAGAGGTAAGGGGTGTGTGCGGGGCGGAGCGGGTCTGCGGGACCGAGACCCGCGGGAACTTTGCATCCAGGCCCGCGGCTGTCCCACCCGCGCTAACAGTCGGCGTTATCCCTCCCCCTGTCCTCCGCACCCTTCACACTTGCACACAAAGAACCTGCGGCAGCCTTCTCCCCTGAGTCCGGACTGGGACCACACAGGCACGCGGATCTGCGTGGATTTTCCCGGGCAGGGGAAGGAGGGAGAAACAAGATGGGACAGACAGATGAGAGCTCAGGAAGGGGGAGCCCCTGCACCCCAGTTTGGCACGGAGCCACTGCCCCTCACCGCCTAAGTCGGGGAGACTCGGCGGTTCATTCATTGGACGCCTCAAGCCCTCCCCGAGTGTGAAACACGGCGGAGGCCCCTAGGCTGGTGCGGTGCAGAGGGGGCCGCTGACTGGGCTGGGACACCGGGCACAGACCTGGCTTGTCCGGGCGGGTGCTGCCCCTAACCAGCTGGGGCAAGTCGGCGCCCAAGCTCAGAACTCGTTTCTTCAGTTGTAAAATGGTGTACTACTCCGGAGAGCTGCTTCTGTGGGGCTTGAAACGGTGCTTGGGGACTGAACTTAAGAAGCGGGGGCGTGAAGGTGGCAATGAACCTTAAAGATTCCCACCTCGTTTTCCTCCTTTGACCTCAGGGGCGTGCTCTAGGACGCATAAGGGAGGAGTTTCGTGCGGTAGGAGTGGGCATGGATCTGGGACGTCTCCTTCTTAGATTCAGGTGATAGTAACAACACACCAGGACCATTTCTCTCTTCTCCAAAGAAGCATTTCTGTCCGTGTTCTTAGCTCTTCTCAGGAACAGGGCTGGGGGCTCTGCTACTTGAAAGTGAAGGAACGGGAGTTGAGTTCTAAATTACTGAGCCCAGCGCTCTTTCCTGAGACTCTCGCTCACCTAAGAACATAATTTCCTAAGTAGTAGTAGTAGCAGTAGTAGTAGTAGTAGTAATAATAATAATAATAATAATAATAATAATAATCTATCTCTAAAACTGCCAGTTGAGAGCTTCTCAGTACCCTCCCACTCTCCTTCTCTAGAAGAGAGGCAGGCTGAATTGGGGAAACTGAGGCAGGCCCTCGCTGAGTGGCTCTTCCTCCCATCAGCCAGCTCCGGTCACTGCCCTGGAACGCCTCGGGTATGTCGCTGCTTCAACAAGGAGACCCTTTCTCGCAGTCCCCTTCCAAGCACTGGTGTCTGGCTCTGCTTAAGGACAGTTAAGAATCACTCTGTCTCTCTGAATTTAGAATCTTACAACATCAAGTGCAGAAGCTTTGTGGTCCCAGGAGAAAGCTTCTATCTACCAAGCCAAGCCTAGTTAAGAGTCCCACCCCACCTCCCCGCAAGCCCAGGTCCCAGAGATCCTTGGCTGGAGAAGAGAGACGGTATCTGTGTCACCCATGCCCGTGGCAGCCCCGGAGGGAGAGGATGTCATCTCGGGGGTGTGCTTGGGAAATGCAGTATCTAACAGATTGAGTCTCTTTCAGTCTTTTTAACATAATTTGGGAGGAGGGGATTTTTAACTCTGAAAACAAGAAATGTTTTAAAAACGTTAAAGTCTCTGGACACGTGTAATGGGTGTGGAGTGTCTCCGTGTGCCTATGAATGTACATGCATGTGTGTGTGTGTAAACTGGGGTGTGTGTCAGGATGTCTATCTGTGTTTCTGCACGTGGCCAGTTGCACGGTCTTCAGTGTCAGACAGACCTGTGTGCAAACCACAGGTTTAACCTCCACGAAGCTGTTTTCTTCTCTGTACCATGGGCGCCAAGAATGCCCATTTCAAAAGACCACGGTGTGGTTTCATCGGGACGACGCTGGCTGGCAGCACCGCCCCCAGGACGTAGAAAGCTGTCTACAAACGGAAACTGCTCCCGGTGCTGTCGTTCGTGCCTTTATTGCTGTTTTAGAGAGTAGTAAGGCAGCTATTTTCAGCATTGGACGCCAGACCGCACAGGGCTGTGGCTCCCGAGATGCTGTTGTAGTTACTATGGCTACGTTGCACATTTCCCCGAAACCTAGTAAAGTAAAACAACCGTGTATTATGTTCATAGATACCGCGGGTCAGAATTTCAAACAGCACTTCCGGGCAGCCCGTCTCCGCTCTACAGCGTCTGGAGAGGGAACCATCTGCAGGCTGTTTACTCACCTACCTCGTGGCTGGTGCTGGCTGTCAGCCGGGGGCCCTGTGAGCCTATCCACAGGGTCTCCCCTCGTGGCTGGTTTGGGCTGCCTCAAAACTTGGCGGCTGGGTCTCTAAGCCGAGTGTTCGGAGCAAGAGAAAGGGGCTAGGTGAGAGAGAGAAGCATGAGCCCTTGTGCCCTCCTTAGGACCTAGAACACTAGGAAGTGGGGTAGCATCACTTCTGCTGGAGCGGTCACAAAGGGCAGGGGACATGGATCCCACAGTCGGTGGGAGGGATGTCGAAGTCACACGGTAAGAGCATGGAAGTGGGAACTGGTGTGGCCATTTAGGGAAGCCCAACCACAGGGAGTAAGCCCCGAGATCACACCAGCTCCTGGGCAGACACTAGTCCCTGACCGCAGTGCAGGGCCCAGACCCCAGTGGGGCAGAGCGTCCCACTGAGCTCACGGCCAAAGGTCAGATTTCAGGACGTAAGAGGAAAGAAATAACACAGACAAGCAGTGGGAGCTTGTTATTGCCTTCACTTCTCCAGGCTGCAGTTTCCTCCGCGATAAAACAAAGGAGTTGATTTTCTTGAGAACTTTCAGGGTTCTCTCTAGTGCTGACACTCTTTGGCTTCGGTGCGTTTGTGTGTGTGTGCATGCGTGAGTGTTTGCATTTCATCTGCCCGTGCGTCCGTCCGGCTGGGTGTGTCTGGGCCCCCGTGACTCTGTGTGCGTCCCTGCGCCCTGAGTGCGTGGCCATACGTGTCCCCTCTGGGCGCACAAAGCAATAAAGTTGAGGGCTTTCTGGAGTGGGCTTCGCCTGGGAGGAGACTGACTGCTTGCTTACAAAGCTGCATTGTGAACAAGTTCACTGTCGCCCACTTGGGAAAACTAGGGCTGCTCACAGCATGAGTGAGTGGGAAGGCACAAGGGTGCCCTCCACTGCTGAGACGCAAGACTGAGAGTTAATGAGTGACATCACCCGGCCCCGCTCCCGTTCCCAGCTGGGCCCTCCCCTGTTCTTGGGCGACGCAGACAATCCCAAGGGACCCATCAACCATGTTTTGCTCAGACCTTCCTTAGAACCGCCTGGCAAATATAGCCAGGACCTGCCTTCCACTCAGTGGTCTACGTGTGTCCGCACAGCTCCTCCCCACGTGGCGCTACAGGGGCCGGGGAGTTTGTTTCTCCAGGGAGACACTGGAGCTTCTGTGAGGTACCCGCCCCCCAGATGCAGTGTCTGTTTCTCATCCCCAGAGCCATTCACTAGACTTTTTGTGAGTCAGAAACCCAGAAGCCCGGGTGTGTAAGCCGTGCACAAGAACTCGGCTCAGTGACTCATGGGTACAGGGTGAACAGAATTGCAGGAGGCGCTCAGAAAGGTCCCAAAGGACCACGAGTTGGTAAGAAAGCAGTTGTCAAGCCAGCTTGAAAACCAAGAAACCTAGTGAAAACTGCATGGTGGAAGCAGGAGCGAGGAAGAGAGAGACAGGTAGATAATTCTTCCTCAACCCAACCTTGGTTACGGCATCATTTTGTGCCCTAAATTTAGTCCCACAAGCCTAGTGAAAACCAAGGGTCCCTACCACATAGTTATTTGAGTAGAAAAAGTACAAGAGCCCTGGCTGGTGTGGCTCAGTGGATTGAGCACAGGCCTGCGAACCAAAGGGTCACCAGTTCGATTCCCAGTCAGAGCACACACCTGGGTTATGGGCCAGGTCCCCAGTAGGGGGCGCATGATAGGCAACCACACACTGATGTTTCTTTCCCTCTCTTTCTCCCTCCTATCCCCTCTGTCTAAAAATAGATAAACAAAACCTTTGAAAGAGAGAGAGAGAAAGAGAGAGGGAGAAAGAAAGAAAGAAAGAAAGAAAGAAAGAAAGAAAGAAAGAAAGAAAGAAAGAAAGAAAGAAAGAAAGAAAGAAAGAAAGAAAGAAAGAAAGAAAGAAAGAAAGAAGGAAGGAAGGAAGGAAGGAAGGAAGGAAGGAAATTGTACAAAATAGGGTATGGATGGAGGCCTGGCCAGCTAATGTTTTCCAACATCCTTAAGGACAGAAGATGAAAGAAGGAGCAGGGGGGTATAGTAAGAGGCATCTAGCTAACACCCCGACAGACCTCTGTGCCTGTGACACTAGGGACGAAGGAAAGGAAGAGTACAGAAAGGGAATCAGAGGGAAGGGCAAACCTTCACCCAAAATAACAGAAAGCAGCCAAGTTGGTCGCACTGCCCCGAGGCCTTCAGTGGACCCCAAGGGCCAGAGAGCAAAAGCTAAGCACCCTGGGTTTGCTCTGTGAAGGACTGTGCTTCGATCCGCCGAATACCTGTGGCGGTCAGACGGCTGCTTCGGGCTGCGACGGGCAGTGTGATCCCAGCCTCTGTTGAAAGCTGAGTCCACGCCCCGAGCAGCTTCTTCCTTCTGCGCTGACCTCGGACCTGCTTGCAGAGAAGTTAGAACAAAAGCAGCTGGAAGAAGCCCCAGCGTTGCCTCTTTCTCCCTGCAGGGCTGTCTCCCCAGTGGGGAGAACCGCTCAGGCCCTGCTCCTCCTGCTTTACAGCCCCTGAGGCCCTTGTTTAAATGTGAAATAAAACGTCCGGTGTCCCAGGAGTCAGACTCACACGCTGGGTCCATCACTCACTAAGATCCTGCCCTCCCCTGAGACTCCTTTCTTCATCTCCAGAACGGGAATGACAGCACCTCTCCCGTCTGCGTTCTCGCAGGGAAGCCGTAAGCCCCATAGAAGCTCTCCAACGGGGAAGAGCTCGCCTCGTGCCCGACTGTCAGAGACATTGTCACCCCCGGGACCCGCACAGCAGCGTGCTGACTGCCACCCCTTGCACCCTGGCTCCGCTAGTAATGCAGAAGTTGTAGGGATGATGCGCACAGTCACGGACAGTCCCTATTAAAAGACGAAAACTCCGATGAAACATAAGACGAGATGGAATAAATCAGAGGGAAAGCGACACGGTTTCTGGTTGAGCTCACCATTTTGCAACCGTTCAATTCCTGTTTCATTTTGGCTGCTGCGGTTCTTTGATAGGGAGGGTGTCACAGCCGCACTGTGGACCCGAGACGGGGAGCTGGCCCCTCCCAGGCTTCCAGCAATAAGGCTTTGTGACTATAGAGGGGGAAATGGTGTTTTTAATGGGACAATTATCATCAAGCTTCCCAAAGCATCATCTTACTGGATTTTCATGACGCTCCTGTAAGAAACATGAGCAGTATTCTTATCCCCATTTAATACCTTGGGGGCGCAGACAGAGGCTGAGTAACCTTTTCATGGTTCACACAGGTAGTCAGTGGCAGAAGCAAGGCTACAAGAATAGACAGAAGTGGAGTGTATCTTACCTCTAATCCAATCCCCCCATTTTACAGAAGAGGAAACTAAGGCCCAGAAAGGCACCGGGCTTGCCTGGGGACACACAGCTAGCAGCAGCCCCTGGAATACAACTCGAGGCGGTCAGTGCAGCCAGGGTTCTCACCCACCAGGCCAGTGACTCAGAGTCCCTGACTCAGCCCGAGGCCTGGGCTCAGGCCTGGATTCGTTTTGCTATACCTTACTGCTAGTCTTGCCCTGCCTGGAAACGGCCAGAATTTCCCCTTCCCCGGGGCATCAGATGGGCTGGGCCCTACACACCCTCCCCAGACAAGTCAGGACGGATGCAGGACTAGAACCCCCAGAGCCCTGATGCCACCCGGCTTTCTGGGTCCCAGGAAGAACCATTTCGGTTTTACCCAAACACCCTAGCCACTCCCAGGGCTTTTCAGAGGTGACTTCCCAAGAAAGTGGCCCCAGCCATAACCAGGTGGGTGAGGCAAGTTGGCACCAGCTTTTAGGCCCAGACAGGGTGAATCACTGAAGGGGCACAGCCTTGGGCTGCCCCGGAGAGGAGGGGTGGAGAACAGGAAAGAGAGAAAACCTGGTGTTTGACTTGCAAAACAGAGAGGAGCAGCCTGGGCACTACGTCCAGAAAGGGGGACAGGGGGACCCGGGGTGGAGCACAGACAGGTCCTGGGAGGACACAGGGCCCCAGGAAAACTGCAGCCTGGCAGGGAGACGCCTCCTCCAAGGCCGTCAGTGTCGAGCTGGGACGGGAACAAGAGCTGCAGCCTCCTTTCCCCGGACCCCTTTGCCACACTGTCCCCTGCCCCACAGCCCTGCTCTGACTGACACACACAGCGGTGTTTCTGTCACCTCTGCAGGGGTAAACTGAGGCACAGTGCATGGACTCATAGAAGAGGGTTAGGGACAGCTCCGGGAGCAGAGGCGTCTCAACCCTGCCTCACCAGGGACGTAGGTCTACCCACCTCCACAGGCCTTTAGAGCACTCAGCGCTGACAGCATTAAGGGAACCCTTCCTTGTAATTAAAACCTTTCCAATTATAGGTATATTAAACATAAAATAAGTATAAGGGTGTTCTTAAGTGCCGATCATCTCCATAATAACACTTCAGTGCTTTTGTGGAAATATAAAATGTCAAATTCTTCACATTTCTTTTTCTCCTTTCGGCGTCTCCTGGCTGGTGTCGTGAACACGAGCTCCCGACTTCCCGGAGGTTCAGCTGTGCCTTGCAACCCGCAGGGTCCCAGAGACGAGTCAGGAGGAAGACCTGCCCCCTGACGGACCCCTGAAAACGACCTCCACCCCTATCTATGGCGCCCCCGCCCCACCTTGCCTGCCAAAGTACCAGGCACAGGCCCAGCCAGGAAACAGGAGACGCCGCCAGTCAGTCAATTTCCCCTCCCTCCTCCCGTTCCGTCCGAGGCTTCTCTGTTCCAGAACCGCGGCCAACTCCCTGATAAGGGCTGGGTGGGTTTGGGGGAGGGACGCAGGGCGTGCCAGCCTGTTGGCCTGTGACCCAGTCTCTTCCAAATATTTCACTCAGCAAAACTACTTCTATGGAGACTTTAATTCCCTGCTTCCCTTAAAAAGCCACTCTCTCCATCCTCACCAGGGGAGAGGAAGAGAGAGCCAGGCACCTGGCTGGGGCGAGGCGATCCTGGGGTAGAGCACCTGCATTGAGAACTTTATTCAAAGCTGTTCCCATCGTTCAGAAGAGAAGTTCTAAAAGTCTGCATTCTAAAAGTCTGTTGTTAATTTTCCCTGTAAGTTCAGTCAGCTAGTTTAACTGTTTA
The DNA here is from genome assembly GCA_004024845.1 of Tonatia bakeri. NCBI lineage: Eukaryota > Metazoa > Chordata > Mammalia > Chiroptera > Phyllostomidae > Tonatia > Tonatia bakeri. Next base: position 14,014 of record PVIA01014613.1, read on the forward strand.
TTGAGCATTTACTACATACCAGGCACTATACTGGGTGTGCATTGATTTATTTAATCCTTCTGAGCATCCTCTGGGGGGTTACCCTTGTTCTCACAGCGGGTGAGGAAATGGGGACTCAGAAAGTTTAAGTAATCTGTCCCTAGCCACCCGGCAGTGTCAAGGTTAGGAATAGATTCTGGCTCCCAAGCCCGGTGCTGTTCCATGAGGCCACACTGTTTTAAGCAGTAAACAGACTTCCAGATTAAGTCGATAGAACCCCTTTAAACCATTGCCCATCCCAACAGTGCACGCGAGCAAAAGGGGGAAAAAAACCAAAACAATGGTGCTGAAATTCTAATAAGGTAGCACCGAAAAACAATAAAACAGACCTGGGAAGTATTCCATTGTCTAGAATAAGGGCCCCGTGTGGGAAGCGGGTTTATTGGGAAGAGGCCACGGAGGCTGGAGGTCGCTGACGGAGGATGGAAATCCACAGAGAAGGCTGGGCACTTGCAGAGGTTGAGGGGCTGGTGATCCTGGCCCAGTGCCTAGTTTCTCTCCCATTTTGTGCCCTTTCTTGAGGCAGCAGCTGTGACTGTGGGCGACCTGGGCTAGGATGTACAGCAAAGAAAAGTGAGTAAGAGAACACAGCATAGGGGACACAGCAAGGAGGGGTAACACGGGAGAGGCAGCGTGTGTCTGTGCGAGAATTAAGCAGCCGAGGGGACAGAGAATCTACTCACAGAGCTGTGTCAGTGAGAGGGGCAAGCAGGGGTCCACCCACATCGGTTCCCCCTCAGGGTAGGTCTGGTGACGGGTAAGGACAACGAATCACAAGCTTCTCTCCGCTGGCTTCCAAGAGCGTGGGCCCTGAAAAAGCAGCTTCCAAGTTTACAAGGGTGGGCAGTGAGTAAAGGCGTTTGGGGGGGGGGGTGTTCTTGTCATACTAATTTCTCTGGAGCATCGCAGCCAGACCCACAGTCAGGGGTGTCGGACCTGTGGCCTCAGGGCACGTACAGCCCAGGATGGCTGTGAATGTGGCCCAGCACAAAATTGTAAACTTACTGAAAACATTGTGAGATTTTCCCGTGTGTGATGACGTCCCACAGTGTATTTAAAGCATGGCCCAAAACAACTGTTCCTCCAGTGTGGCCCGGAGACGCCAAAAGGTTGGCCACCCCTGAAAGCTGAGAGATTCCAGCTTGTCCCCTGAGCTCAGGACCACGCAGCCAAGCGCCACATGACTTCAGCAGAGTCGGTCTTAACCGCGCCGCCCCAATCTGCCCCTCCTCCGGGCTTCCTCACAACGTCAGTGGCCCCATCTTCCGAGGCAATGGTTTAAGAGCCATCCAGGATTCCTCCCTTCCTTTTACTCCCCACAATTCATCCATCAGGAAGACGAAAATGAAACTCACACTTCCGACCCCGGCAGCAGCCCACCTCTCTCTCTGGCGCCACCACCTGCCCTGCTGCTCACGCCCCCTGCGCTCCAGCCTCCCTTCCGTCCCCTATAGGCAGGGCCCTTCCCAGCTCAGCGTTGGCGTTTGCCACTCCCTCTGCCCGGAACTCCCTTTCCCACCTTGCTGCGTGGCTAGTTACTTTGAAGTTTTTAAAGATTGTATTTATTTATTTTTAGAGAGAGGGGAAGGGAGGGAGAAAGGGAAGGAAGAGAAACATGGATGTGAGAGAGAAACCTCGATCAGTTGCCCCTCATGCGGCGCTGCGATGGGGAGGTTACACCTGCAACCCCGGGCACATGCCCTGAGGGGAATCGAACCTGCGACCTTTCGCTTTGCAGGACAAAGCCCAGCTAACCAATCAGGGCTGCTTGGCCAGTTTTAAAAATGAAGAAGCTAGCTTGGGCTGCAAACCAAAGCATCACAGATTCCAGGCCATGGACCCCAGCAACCGCACATTGATGTTTCTCTCTCTCTCTCTCTCTCTCCCTCCCTTCCCTCTCTAAAAATAAATAAATAAAAATTTTTAAAAATGAAGAAGCTAACTTTCAGAAATATCGAGTGACTTGCCCAAGACCGTCCAGCTTGTCAGTCGTTGGCGGCCTGGGGCTAAGTCCAGGTCCATCTGCCGTTGATCCCAGGATATTTTCTGCCTTGGCTCTTAGCCCCCGCTGGGCGAGGGGTGAGACCAGGCGTGATGTGCGCAGCATGGAAACCAAGGGCGGGAAAGGGAGCCGCGCAGCGGGAAAGGCTGACGTTCCCCTCTTCTCCCCCAGGCATTCCTGGAGAGGTACGGCTACCTCGGTGAGCAGGCCTCCAAGTCTCCCTCCTTGCAATTCAGCAA
>PVIA01014613.1:16393-26427 GCA_004024845.1 Tonatia bakeri
GGCAAGGCTGCGCCCCCCCCTCCCCCCGTGGATCCGTTGTTTCTCCCACCCACCCACTCACACCCTACCCCGTCCCCGCCTCCTGCCATCTCTTAGGAAGCTCCCTGCCCCCACCCCCTCCACCCACCCTCCCTTTGTGGTCCTTTCGCTCAATTCCTCCTGACAGGGAGTTCCAGTGGGTGTCCCAGCTGCCTGTCAGTGGCGTGCTGGACCCCGCCACCCTGCGCCAGATGGCACGGCCCCGCTGCGGGGTTGCGGATACCGACAGTCAGGCAGCCTGGACTGAGAGGGTCAGTGCCCTGTTTGCTGGACGCCGGGCCAAAATGCGTAGGAAGCGCTTTGCAAAGCAAGGTAAGCACTGTGAAAATGTAGCGAGGATGGATTCGCCGCCATCCTGAAGCCCCGTGGCCTGAACACTGGCTCAGCCTCGGACCAAGCGTGGTCGGTAACCGCTTCCCCGGGGCAGGGAGGGGAGGAGGGCAAAGAGAGCCCCTGGGACTGGAGACCGTGTTTGTGAGCAGAGACATTTAAACCAGACTGCTACCGGTGCTGACAAGTTTTCACTGCTCAAGTGCTTTCCAGAGCGAGCGCCGTGGAGTCCACTTAACTCCTGGATCGCTCTGCTCTGCGTGGCTGTTAAAGGGTGGTCCACATTGTCCTTTATATTTTACCGGAGTTATTCTCATCAGAATCCGTTCTTTTTCCTAAGAATTAGGAAACAAAGACGTGATTCATCGATCAGTTTGATTTTGTCCATTGCACATTTTTTACAGCTTTAATCGAAACACAATTCACAAGCCTTACAATTTACCCAGTGAAAGCGTACAATCCGGGGCTTTTGATGTGTCTGCGGAATTGTGCAACCATCCCCACAATCCACTGCCAGAACGTTTTCATCACTGCAGACGGACACCCCAGGCCCATTCGCGGCCACTCCCCCTCCCCCCCTCCCCCAGCTCCTAGTAACTTTTAATCTACTTTCTGTCTCCACGGACTTGTCTGTCCTGGACATTCCATCGGAGCACATCTCACCCACTGTGCTTCCTGCTGTGGTGACTTAGTTTTCTTTCTTTCTTCCCTTCTCTTCCTCCTCCTCTTTTTTTTTGGCCAAATTCAGTCTTCCAAGGTCAAATGTTCCTGATCTCAGATTTGTAAAGCTTGTGTTCTTCTGTCAGTTCTTCATCAACAAGTTTTGCAGTGTAGGGTTTTAACATCTTGTTTGTGTTAAATTTCTATCTAAATTTTCTCTAGTCAATTTTTGCAATTTCCAAGATTTCTAACAAAATGGGGCTCTTGAATCAGCTTTTCATCTGTAATTCATTTTACCACCAGCCCTTTGGACTGCTGCCTCTCTGAATTGGCGTTAACTGCTTCTACCGAGGTGATATCCAGGGCAGAAGGTGCATTGCTTTTTGTTGCTTAGCTAATCTGGAAGGAAATCGTGGGCACTTCCCCCCAGCTGTGGGAGAAGGGCTGCTTCCAGGTGTTTGCGAGTCCAGGGCGACTGTGTCTATCCCCCAGCCACTCTGGGCCCCAGTACTGACCCCCGTGCTCTGGGCAGCCGAGGCGCCTGCAGAGCGGGAAGAGTGACGGCTCTGGAGCCGGCGCTCCGGGCTCAGCTGTATGCTGGTCTCTTTGCTCTGGTTCCTCATCTGAGACACAGGCCCTCTCAGGCTGCAAAGGAGAGCTGAGCCCTGGTAACCAGTGGGGAGGGGCCTGTGAGGATGCACTGGAAAACGGACAGTCCCAGACGCAGTCTCAGCAGCACCGACACCTCCAGGCCAGAGTTTGTGGAGAACTGGGGCCGTGCCTCCTGGGCATTTCGGGCATCGCCTGAGCACCCAGGATGCCTCCTCGCAGGAACACCTCATCTTCTCACGCCCCAAGGGAGAATATGACGGGGTTTCCATCACTGTCCACTTTGAAGCATCCCTTTTATTTTTTTTAAAGATTTTATTTATTTATTTTTAGAGAGAGGGGAAGGGAGGGAGAAAGAAAGGGAGAGAAACATCAATGTGTGGTTGCCTCTCGCACGCCCCCTACTGGGGAGCTGGTCCACAACCCAGGCATGTGCCCTGACTGGGAATTGAACTGGTGACCCTATGGTTTGCGGGCCTGTGCTCAATCCACTGAGCCACACCAGCCAGAGCTGAAGCATCCCTTTTAGATGAAGGTTTGCGCTAAGGCTCCACCCAGGCAGGTGGCTTCCCCCCACCAGCTTGGCCCCATGTCCTTGTCTGACACTGACCCCTGGTCCAGACAGCAGTGGCCAGAGGCCAGGCTGGGGAGAGAATTTCCCTCCTGGTCACAATATGACCCACGGCAGCTTCGCTTCTTTCCCTCCTGGGTGGGAAAATATTTCCTAGAAGGAAGCTGTGGGCTTGGCAGGCGCTGAGCACTCCTGTGCCTGAGGAGAGAAAACGTAGTAATAACACCGAACACTTACTGAGCATTTACGACGTGCCAAGCTCAGTCGTAAGTAGATTAAGTCATCTGCTCCCGTAACTGCGCTGTGGGAGAGCTGCCAATTTTACCCTCACGCACAGAGGGGCAGACCGATGGGCAACCTTCCCAGGGCCCAAGAGCCTCCTTGTTGTTGGGAGGACTAAGTGGGGGTCCAGATGTGGAAACCCCCAGAATATGGGCAGGTGCATAAAAAACGACGTGGACCCATAGCCGGTGACTCTCCTTTACGCAGCAAATGCTGTGCTGAGGAAGCCGGCCTCCGGGGGGCGCTGCCAGACAAAACGCAGAACTCCCAGGTGAGGTCAACTTCAGGTCAACGACAAATAAGTGGTTTGTTTTTACGTACTTATACTTAAAAAAATTACTTGTCGTGGGTCTGAAGTTCAAATGTAACCAGCCATTCCATGGTCTTATTTGTTCAGTCTGGCAACCTCAGTCCAAATGCCTGCAGCTCTCTGCCCCGGCGGCGCTGGTTTTCAGTCCCCCCCACCCCAAGCCCTCACAGAGCGGGGGTGGGGAGTTCAGGGGTAGAAAAGGGAAAAGGGAATGGCTACTTCCTGAGCACCCAGCCCATGCCAGGCTGCTGTGGGTTGCTATTTCATTTCTACTGTAAGATAAGTCTCATCAACCCCACTTTGCAAATAGGGACGCTGAGGCTTGGAGGGGTTCTATACTTCGTTATGTAAGGTTGTAAGTCCAGGTACTGAGATTCCCACACTGTTCTTTCCACGGGAGGAGTCGCGTGTTGGGAGCCAGGACCCCAGCCCAGGTCCTTCCCATGCAAGGAATCTAGCTCTTCTCCCTCCCCATCTTTTTTTCTTTCCTCTTCCCTTTTGGATTTTAGACTGAGGGTGTGGGGTGCTGCTGTGGCCTGGGGATCGCCGTGGAAACCAGCCCTGCTGGGCTAGGAGACTGGAATGGGGCCTGCCATGGCCAGCCTGCTCCAGGGACACAAACCTGGAAGAAGACAGGGGACAGGGCTCAGGCTGCTGGCCGGGGGATTCCTTCCCTCCTGGCAGGCATACCAGCAACATTCCACCCTGCTCCTGTCCCAAGGAAAACCAGTCATTTTCTTTCCATTCCTGTTCCTAGTTATCCTCCTTATTGCCGACCCACCCCCACCCCCACCGCACCAGCCCCAACACACACACAGATTCAACCAAGGAGTTTTACTCTGAGGGCTGTCACCTTCACAAGCTACCTAGGACGAGAGGATTGCCCTCCCTTTCTGTTCCCGCCCTCAGAGTGAGGGGCACCCCTAACTGCAAAGAGGCTGCAGGAGCCACCTCAGAGTTTTCTAGAAGCTGGAAAGTTGGGGGTGGGGAGAGGGAGTCTGGGCGTTGGTCACCCACAGCAGGGTGTGAAGGAGCCGGGTACCAGCTGGGCCAGTGCCCAGGGAAGACTCACAATGCACTAGGATTGTCTGTGGCGGCGCCTCTGGACGCCAGGCCTCTCCTTCCTCAGAATCCTTCACTCTTCCCTCCCTGAGGGCTGGTCACTGGCTGGGAGGAGTTGGGTGGCTGCCAGGCCAAACAGGCTCCAGAGGCAGCATTGCCTTGAATGGAGCTTGGCTCAGGGGTGAGAGAAGGGACATTCCCCTCCCCCACCCCCATGGGGGGCGGGAAGAGGGAGAGGGTGCCCAGCTCCTCCCTTCCCTAAGACCCTCCCTCCTACCCGGAGAAGGTTAGCTTTTGCACGGCCCCTGCTCTGACCCACAGGAGCCTTGTTCAGGCAAATGTACCAGCCGTGAGTCTTAGCAATTATGCCTGCGAGCTGCGTGGCATGCAGAAAAATGCAGTGAGTTAAGTGGCAGGGCCGGGGCTCTTGCTCAATCTGTGGCCCTGGGGACACGTCTTCCCTGGTCTCACATCCCCCCCCCCTCGAACATTGGAGAGGTCGAATAAGGAAGTGGCTGAATTTCCGAGACGCCACCCCTGTCATGCGTGGCCCAGGCAAGGGCTTCCCTGGGACAAAGGGCAGGAGGCCCGAACCTTCAGTGGCCCCACCGAAGGGGTGCAGGCTGTGCCCTTGAGCCTGCTCTAGGACGTTCAGGCTGCCCTGCCCACTTGTCACCCATGCCCCGGGGATGTGGTCCATTTGGGAAATGGAGGCCCCAAAAGCATGACTCCTGTGTGACCCTGAGCCGGGGAGTCCTGTCTCCAAGCTGCGAGTCTCCCTCTTGGGGTCACAGGCCCAGTCCCTGAACTTGCAGGGCTCAGGAACAGCCCGAGAAGAACTTGGAACGTGGGCCTCCTGAGCACCCCAGTCCTGGGAGAGCGGTGGGCCGGAGCTGGGCCTGGACTGGCTGACCTGGCACTCGGGCAACAGGCCTGAGTCTCAGGCCTCAGGGAGCAGTTGCGGTTCTGGGCAAAGGAATAGAAACACTTCACTAAGGGGAGATGGAAAAATTTCTCTGGGTCATCGACCAAACACACCCTTTGTTCTTACTTGTTTTTACCTCAGAGCTCTCAAGAGTCCCTGAGGAAGTGAGGGGGAGGGCCAGGGGTCAGGGAAGGACCTCGCATACATGGGACTTGTGGTCGCTGCCCCAGGCGCTAGAAAGGGAGGCAGAGGGAGGGTGTGAGGGGTGGAGAGGAGGAAGGGGGCGGGGGCAGGGCTGTGACCCTGGTGGCCCCACCTCTCCTCCACCCTCACAGTAAGCAGGGGCTGGGACTTGCCGCAGCGGGAGGTGCAGAGGGCTTTTCAGGCCGAGCCCAGGCTGTGGGGCAGGAGAGCCCGGACCTGAGTTCCCTTCAGGCTGGGGACTTTCCTGGGCAGAGGCTGCTTCTCCCCCATCATACTTTGGAGGTGGAGGCAGCTTGGCCTAGGTCCTAAGGGACCTTCTTAGGCCAACTCAGTAGACTGGGGACTGTCTGGGACAAGGGTAGCCCCATCTGTCTGAAAGCAGTGTCTCCCTGGCCAGGTGAGGAGCTCCCGGGGCCACGGCTGCGTCTTCCCCACGAGATCAAGGGCTCCCTGAGTGGGGGGCTACCTCTCTATCATACCTGCCCTGGCCCGGCCCCGGGTTCTGATGGGGCCTCTCTCGGTGGCAGGCAGCAAGTGGTACAAGCAGCACCTGTCCTACCGCCTGGTGAACTGGCCGCAGCACCTGCCGGAGCCCGCAGTCCGAGGGGCCGTGCGCGCCGCCTTCCAGGTGTGGAGCAACGTCTCAGCACTGGAGTTCTGGGAGGCCCCGGCCACTGGCCCTGCTGACATCCGCCTCACCTTCTTCCAAGGGGACCACAACGACGGGCTGAGCAACGCCTTCGATGGCCCAGGTGCTGACAGAGCCTGTCTCCCACGTGGCAGGAGGGGAGCCCACCCAGGAGAGGCAGTGCGCAGAGGGAGGTGGGGCGTTGCTCTCCCTGTGGCCCTGGCCACACTGCACCCCCTGCAAGAGTCTCCCCATCTGTCAGGTGGGAATGGAGGCCTCGGCCCCATCACATGCCATACGGCTGTCGGGTCAGACGAGATTCTGCATGGAAAGTGCTTTGCAAACTCAAAAGAATATTAGCTACTCTGGAGAGTCTTCTGAGGTCCAGTCATCCATCCCCTGCCTCCAGACGAGCCTGTGCCTCTCGTGGACATTCCCAGACCGAGGTCCTAAAAACGTCCCAAGGCCATCACTACTCTACTCCTGCCTTCCCCCAACCTGCTGTCACTGTCTCTGCCCCAGAGCAAGAGGCATCCCACCCGCCCCCCGCTACCTGCCACAGAGGCGCTTCACATGCCCATAGCCCACCTGGTTCTCTTGTTTGCCTCCAACCTGAAGGCTCCTGGCTTTTTAAATTTAAACTGTCCTCCCGTTCTGCCCAACACTGGCCTTCAGAAACCAACTGTAGGCTATCTATGCACCCTCCTACTCCTCCCCGCTAAGGAGCATGGAAACCTGGTCAGACCTTTCCAGGTGGGGACTTATGCCCTTGGGTGGCCTGGGAACTCGGGCTCCCACTTCCCCGCACTCTCCTGCTTTCCATCAAGCCCACTCAGAGCAAAGCCACTTGCAGGCCATGACCAGAGTAGGGCTGGCAGAAATCTGGGCTTTTTGAAAATCCACACAGAGGACACGCACAGGCTTGCGTGTAACTCATTTCACCCCGTGACATCTACGTGAGATGCTTATATCCATCCCAGGGGGAGGCTGGTAGCTCAGCGGCACCGGACTGGGAGACAGGTCTCTGATGTGGGACAGGCACTTTGCCTTTTTGAGTTCAGTCAAAACCCTGCCGGTCTGTGCCTCCAGGTCACTGTGAGAGTTGAACGGAGAGGATAGCATTGCTCCGGACTGTCCGAAGCACATTCGAAATGGGAGGCACGTATCCCTCCCACGCAGGGCTGGCTCTCCACGCCCCACAGGCTCTCCTTTGCCTTCATTTTCTCCTCACCCAAGGATGTGTTTTCTTAAAAACTGATTGGAGGGAGGGAGGAAGAAAGAGAACCATTGATCAGTAGCCTCGTGTACACGCCCCACCTGGACATCCTAGGCATGTGCCCCAACCAGGGATTGAACCCGCAACCTGCTGGTGCACAGGACCAACAGAGCCACCTCGCAGGGCCATGAGGCTCTCCTCTGATGTCGGCCTCCCGGCCTGTGTCAGTCCCAGACGGCCTGGGCCCCTGGGAGGCAACACTCACTGGCAGGAGCCTCAACAGGCCTGTGGGCCGACATCACCACAGTGCAGCTTGCTGCCCCTGCCCCTGCCCCTGCGCAAAGCGGACTGTGAGGGTGGGCCCTGAAAACTGCATGACCCATGAGCTCCATCGGGGGCACCTGCAGGCTGGAGAATCACTGGTCTAGCCCAGCTCCCTCTGCTCATTCCTACCCCCAGCAGGGAGGTAGGGAGCCACAGAGGGGCCGTGGCAGAGGGAAGGCAAGAATATGTACACTTTTTGTAAAAGAAACCGTTCACACACACACATGCCCAGCGCCCAGATCAAGAAACAAACATTATCCACATCCCAGATGGTCCCATCGTGCTGCATTTTAGGGTAACCACTGTGCCCACTTCTAGATCCTTGAGAAATTAATTCCTATGTAGCACTTATTATATATTTATTTTGTGCTAGGCACTAAGTATATGTGACACATGCGGATACACACATCCCTTTTGAATCCTTTGAAAAAAAAAACCTGTGAGGAAGAACCTCATTATCTTCACTGCAACTTTCAGATCAGGAAGATGAGGCACAGAGGGGCTAAGAAACTTGCCCAAGGTGGCACAGCTAGTAAATGGTAAAACCAGGACTGGAACCCAGGCAGTTTGACCCCATGCTGTATGTGCACCACGCTGCGTCTTCGCGTCCATACCCCACAGCCTAGCCATGTGTTCACTGCTCCACACTTCAGCTTCTGCCAGAGTTAATGAGGAGGGAAATTATGCAGCGGAAAACAGCCCCCCACACCCCATGGGCGATAGGAACCTGGGGGCGTCGCGGGCGGTGGCTCCCCTGACTCTCCGCGCCGCCTGCAGGGGGCGCCCTAGCGCACGCCTTTCTGCCGCGGCGGGGCGAAGCTCACTTCGACCGAGACGAGCACTGGTCCCTGAGCCGCCGCCGCGGGCGCAACCTGTTCGTGGTGCTGGCGCACGAAATCGGCCACACGCTCGGCCTGGCCCACTCGCCCGCGCCGCGCGCGCTCATGGCGCCCTACTACAAGAGGCTGGGCCGCGACGCGCTGCTCAGCTGGGACGACGTGCTGGCGGTGCAGAGCCTCTACGGTGAGCCCCTGGCCGTGCCCGCCGTGGCCCTACCCCTGCCTCCAACCCCCACCCCGCCCCCGTCCCCGACTCTCGCTTGCACTGCTTGGGTGCCCGCTTCTCCGACTGGATCCCCATCCTCGGCTCAGGAATCTGGCCGCCCCCGTCACGGGTCCTTCCAAACCTGCAGGCTCCACTGAAATCTGAGAAACTTAGTAACCTCGAGCTCCCGCGTCGCCTCCACGCTTGCCCCCATCAACCCCAGCGAATTCTTCTGCACAGTCCTTTGCATTCCAGTTACTGATTCCTGCACGCCCCCGCCGTCCCCCGCCCCACTCCGCAGTGCCTCTCACGCCCCTGCCCCACCACCCAGACCCAATCCTCAGTCCCACCTCTTCCCCCACCCCAGGCCCCGGGACCCTCATTCCTGCTCCCGCGGTGCTTTCTGTCTAGTCCCCAAAACCTTCCCCCAAGCTTGGGCCTCTGCCTGGTGGTGGACTCAGAAAGATCTCCCCGCTAAACGAACTGGCCAGCTCTGCCGCCCAGGGACCGGCCCGGCCCCAGCGCCTGGGGCTGTCTCCCTCCGAGTGCCATTGCTGATTCATAGTTGCTTTGGGGCAAAGCATTTCCCTCTGAGAAAGTTTTACCTTCTGAGAAAATGGATGATAATTGAGGCCCTGCTAATCTCACGAGCTTGTTGTACTCACTTGAGTATGAACATGCCTCGTGGCCCAAGAAACCAACACAAACGCGGTGGCAGCTGCCGTGGGCTGCCGTGTATAATGCACTCCCGGGCATAATGCGCAGCCGCGTTTGGGCCCAAACTTTCAGAGGAAAAAATCTTTTAATTTTTTAATCCAATGATTTATTTATATTTAAAAACAAAGCCGATGATCATATTCCAGGGTATTATTTCGCATACGGATATTGTTATTGCTTTCTAGAGTTACACTTTTAATGCATAGCACAGAAGAATTAAAAACATTTATATCCATACAGAATTAGTACTACCCATATATCATGCACATCCCATTTTCCCCTAAAAAATTGGGGCAAAAAAGTGCGCATTGTACACGGCAAAAATATGGGTATTTCATGAGTGTCTACCATGGGCCAGGCCCTTCACATACAGCACCCCCAAGAGGCAAGGGTCTTTCCACAGATGGGGAGGGTGGGGGTGAGAGGTTAGGTGACTGTCCGGGGTCACGCAGCTAGGAAGCTGCAGCCCAGGATTCAGGGGCTGGTGCCAAATTCTAAGCTTGTCATACTCTGCCTCACTCTCGGAAGTGTAGTGGTGTGATTATTTTTTAAGTGCTGTCAACACAGCTTGGGCCGCTGAACCCTGCCTTCACGCCGTCTGCTTTGTCCAGGACTCAGCAGTAGTATTCACTGCACTTCTCGGTCCCAAACCCTTGCTTGGTCCCCACTCCAATTTCATCTCAGTTGGCGCCTCTTTTCCAGACTGTTTGATAGGAGAGAAGTTTTCTGAATGTAGTACGTTAACATAAACAAAGACAGCTGGTAACCCCTAACCCCTGCTCCCCTTCCCTGCCCCTCATATCAGAGAAGGATGAGAGGAACCAAGGACGGGTTTCCTTGAGCCCTGGATACGCCCCCCACCCTCCGCCCCCGCCGACCCGAACACGGTGCATTCTTTCCCTCTTCTCCATACCCATGCAGGGAAGCCCCAGGGGGGCTCTGTGACTACCCAGCTCCCAGGAAAGCTATTCACGGACTTTGAGGCCTGGAACCCCCACAGATCCCAGGGAAGGCACCCAGAAACCCAAGTTCCTAAATATTGTCACTCTTCCTTCGATGCCATTACTGTAGGTAAGTGGTTCCACCCATGCCTTACTTCCTTCTTCCCTCCTC
>PVIA01014614.1:0-26294 GCA_004024845.1 Tonatia bakeri
TAACCATGCATGCTGAGAACAGGGAACTACAATTTATTTTCAATATTTTGAAAGCAATGTCAACACATCATGATCTTCATTGCAAAAGAAGTTTCAGGAAGTCTTAATTGGTAAAAGCTAAACATGCTGCATGTGAAAATAATAACAATATCCCAAAATTGTACAAGAGCAAACAAAAAGCCCTCTACTGGGTAAAAGGCGAAACAGATCTTGCAGTTGGAGGTTGTTTTGCAAGAAAAAAAAAAATACAGGAAGACAGTCGAATGAGATGGAGCAAAGCCTGTTACATATCAGGAAACCTTTTATGAAATTTGTTGCAACAATGAACAAAAGCAGTGAAAGGATACAGTTATATTCACAAATTATTTTTAAAAATTTGGAAACTCTACACTGTTATTTTTAGAAAAACTATATGAAAGAGTTGGAAGCTGACATAATTCAAACGCTCAAAAAACAACAAATACTACAGTAAACACTGAAGCGATGAGACCATTCAATGATGCCCACCATTACCACAATTTACTCACATATATGTTTTAGCTAATGCAATAGGCTAAGAAAAAAAATTCATTGGTATAAGTACTAAAAAAGATACAATATTATATGATGTATGATTACATATAGAGAAATATAGAGACCTAAATAAATTCCCTAAGAACTAGAAAAAGAATTTGCCAACAGGCATGAATTTTTTAAAAATGTACATAAAATGAACAGATTTTATTTGCAACAACATATGTTGAAAGAAAGAAAATATTACTTCAAACACAATAGTCAATACAGATTCATATATTTATAAAAATCTGAAAGCTATGAACTATGTGAAAGAAATTATAATGTCTTAGTGAAGAAAATTATCAAGTTCTAAATAAATGGGGATGTGGAAGGTGCTTTCAGTTAGGAAAATATAACAATTTTAAAGTGTCGATCCTTCTGGAATTATTGTAAAAGTGTAGTGCACCTGCAATTGGTAATCCTATTGAAAGTGGATAAGGTAATTTAAAAATACATATGACAGAAAAAATATCTGAGTCAAGCAAAGTAAGTAGAGGAGGATTTCATTGGTTTAATGTTAACAATTCAGTGAGAGAGTAAAACAATGTGGAAATATATTTTCAGTACACAGGTCTAAGGGTTATTATATCTGATAGACAAAGACTCCAGCTTATTGACAAAATATGACATATAATGCTACAGAAAATGCATCTGAACAGTCACTTAGAGAGAATAAAATTAAAATGTCCAATAAACATACAAATACATACAAACTAAAATATCAATGAGAAACCATTTCTCACCCACTAGACTGGCAAACACATTTTCACCAGTGACAATGCAGCATGGGAGAAGACTCAGGGAAGCAGACATTCATTGCTGCTATGAGCAGAAATTGCAAAAGCTGGTACTGTGTAAAAGGGAAAATGACATCACTTTTTGAAAAACCTTTGTGACTTTGGGTTGTAGAAGACAAAAAGGTAGCTATGAAACCGAAAGCTTGATCCATAAAGAAAAAAACTGATAAATTAGTAAAAAGTATTAAATATTCTGTGCTTTGAAAGACAGCATTCAAAATATGAAAAAAAACTAGCCCCAGAGCAGAGAATGAGAACCTAGGCTTGGTCAAGGGCAAGGAGTTCTGCTGGGAGCAAGGAGGACAGGTGAGCTTGTGAGGGTCAGGCAGGGCTGGAGTGAGAGGTCCCAACACACAGTCAGATTCCCCTTAGGATACACAGTCAAGTTTTTCAGGCCCAAAAGCTAAAGAAACCATGTCAAATGCTCTGAAAAGCAGAGAGGAATTACCCAAAGGCTCACCATTTGGAGCTGGCCATGACCATTATGATGAGATCCAGAGAACATAGAGCAGAAAGCTGGGAAGTCACTTCCTGCTGGGAAAGCATAGCTCAGCTCTGGCCACACCTGGAGACTGATTACCTGGCCTTTACACAGGCAGAGGGCTACCGCTGGGAGATGAAGACTCACAGACTCAGCACTTCAAAAGATTAGTGGTAACAAAAACTCACAAGATCTACTAAAAATTAAGTTATTGTCATAGAAGAAAATTTGAGACAACTATTATGAACAGAAAGTAAAAAGATGATTTATTGGGGACAAATAAAGCTGTGAAGCCTAAAGTTGCATGTATGGAAGAAGAGTTTTACCCTCAAATTAAAAAAAAACCATTTTGTGGATATTAGAGAAGCAACTTTCCCTGAAGTAAAGGTAGAATTGAATCTGTCTTCTGACGAACACAAGAACTCCAGTTAAAGACAGTGTGCATGGAATTCACCAATATCTTTCAGCATTGCTTTTATTTATTTGTGATAAACAAGGTGCATCTATCTTATAAAATCAATACCATAAGTTTTTACTGTAAATTTGAAAGCTTTAACAAGATAGAAGTTACCATAAAAAATTAAAAAGCAAGGAAGCATATTGATAAGTTCAGAGTATGTAGCAAACTCTTCCTTGCCATTGAAGGAAGGGCAATCAGCTCAACTTATTACATTGGCCAAAAAGAAACCAACAATTCATAGAAGAGGCAATTTAAGGCCAATAGACTTGAAAACCTGTTCAACCTCCCATGCAATCAGAGAATAAACATTAACAGGCTGCATCCCTTTATTCAACTCCTTTGTGAAGTCTGGGTGTGGAGAGATGGCTCATCAGCCAGTGGTGGGAGAATACAGTGGTTCAGCCATGAGGAAGGCAATTGGGTAGGATCTATGAACAAGTGAATACTAGTACCCTTTGCCTGGACAATTCCACCTTTTGTTTTCTGACACAAGACAAAGACTTGTATATATGCAAAAACATAAAGAAATATCTCATGGTTATTATTGGAGTTTATTGGTAACAGTGAACAACCGAAAACAACATTAATGGATTAAACGGAACATAATTTAACAATTATGGAAAACAACTCCATGGAGCAATATGCACCTTTTAATAA
The DNA here is from genome assembly GCA_004024845.1 of Tonatia bakeri. Lineage (NCBI taxonomy): Eukaryota > Metazoa > Chordata > Mammalia > Chiroptera > Phyllostomidae > Tonatia > Tonatia bakeri. Next base: position 2,951 of record PVIA01014614.1, read on the forward strand.
GAATGAGGTAGATCCTTGTGTTTATTAAAGTGAAAAACCCTAATACTTTTAATATTAAAATTTTAAAAATGTAAAATCCAGAATGGTGTATACAATATAATCTCACTCAAAAAACAAGACAGAAATTATGCATTTAGGAAAACAAGTCATGTTTTCATAACATGAAAACACATTAGGAACATGGCTAACAAGCCATGTTTTTGTTTACACAGAAACATGTGGTACTTGTTTTTGTGTAAATGTATAGAAAAGATATAAAGGCTGTGCCCACAAACTCAGCAGGCCCAAGAAAGGAAGCCGCAGGGGATGGGTGGTGAACAGGACTGCTTCCTTCTGTGTACATCTCTGTCATTTGAAATTTTATGACAAAGAAAGTATAACATATTTCTTTTGGAGTCAAAACCAAACAATTAAATGTATTAAGTAATATAATTTATGACTCATTACTAAAGAAAAAGGTAGGATTTCTAGCCTTTTCCTTGTCAGAGGTAGAACCCCCCCAGAGCAGAAAATCAAAGCACAAGTGAAAACACCAGCCTGCACTGGTCTTTGGCATCTTGGTCCTTCCTCTTCCTCTGACTTCTTCATCAAGGCCCCTGGCGGAGACCCAGACCCCCAGCCAGAGATGGGAATAGGCCCGGTGCTGACCCGTCCCCACGTCAGGTAGGAGACCAAGGCACCCAAAATCAGATGTTTAATCGGAATTTGATATGTTCTTAAGTACCCTCTTTGAAATGACCTAGGTGAAGGTGGAGGGGCCAGAGGGAAATGAGAGAGTTCAGAGGTCATGAGAAAATAACAAATCCCTTTCTCAAAGTCGGAAAGAACAGCTGAGTCCAGAGGGGCCATCAGTGGAGCAGTAGGTGTAAGACAAGAGTCCTGTGGGCTGCGGCTGCTGCGCTCACACCAGCGGCTGTCCCTTTGCTGTTTAAAGATCCAATTTCCTCATCACACATTCCTGAATTCCACTACACTGCATATGAGTGTACCTGTAAAGCTGGACTAAGGTCAAGGGTTAGTTCAGTGTCTAATGACAGACAGCAAGCAGCAGCACAGGCAGAGAGGAAGTTAAAGGAAGGAAGGTAGTGACTGACCTGGTCCTGAGGTTGCTGCCTGAACTGGCCATCGTCCTGCTCTGGACCCTGCCAAGACCTCTGATCCCTGTAGTGTCCCCTGCCTCGTTTCAGCCTGGTTTCAGCCTGGCTTCAGCCAACGCAGCCCTGAGCAGGAAGTCTATAACAGACTCACCCAGAAAGGGCTCCACCCAAATGGGGAAAACAGAAGTGAAAGTAACTTTCCGAGTATTGTCAGACACATTTCCCTCCTCCTGCAGCCCCACAGTGGTTCTCAGCCATCAGGACATGAGGCAGCAGGAATGGAGGACAAGGAGGGACACTCAGGACCTGGAGGGCCAGGGGTGGGGGACGTCCAGCAATGAGCAGGACCAGCCCTCAGCAGTCCCCTTTTAGGAGCAAAGATTAAAAAAAAACAACATAAGTAAACCCCACTGTTCTCATGGCCCAGATTTTCTGGGAGGGTGCAGAGGAACAGAGTTAGGTCTCCACGTTCAGATGCAGGGCTGAAGAAGCATCATTCTCAGGGCGATGGTTTCCATGTTTGTTCCCTGAATCTGACTCCCTCTGGCTGTGACTAGGAGTTCTAGTCCAATTAAATTTAAGATACAGGGAAAGGTTCTACCATCCTCCACATATGTTCTTTCTTTCCCCGAAAGGAGTGAATATTAACCTGGACAGATTCCATACACTGATGAGGAAGTTTCTTCCCCAGAGTACAAGGTCTCACTGAGTCCTGGATGCTGCACACATGAGGGTCAGGGTCTCTCTCTCCAGCTCTGTCACTGTCCATTTGGGGGCAGAAAATTAGTAAACTGAGCCTCTGCTGGGAACAGCTGTTCTCTGCTCCTGGCCTCCATGGTTTGAGAGACCCAGACAGGGTCTGATATAGACAACACCAGCCTTTTCCAGGGACCCCCACCTCTCTCCTCTGTCTCTTGGCAGCAGGCAGACTAGGGCCTCACTGTGCTGGATATTGACACAAATGTGCCCGTTGTTCCCTGAGTCTGCTTAGAGTCACCAAGATCACCACATGAATGAGCAGTGGATAGCAGTTGGTTGGGTGGGAAATCCACCAGGGCCAGTCTCCTGGGTAGACACTCCCACACTGGGGTGGCCCTGGCCTAAGGGAAGGAGACAATCCTGTGGGGCCAGAGAAAGCTGAGCAGGCACCCCATTCTGCCAACAGCAGTGGTTTCTGTGGGATCAAGAGGGCTCTGTGCAGAAAGCAAAAATTTTTGATGCAGAAAACTACCTCAGACCCACGTGGGTGAGGACCTGGACAAGACCACCTTCGGAAGCAGGTTGGCCCCTAACAGTCCTGTGGGCCTGATGTAAAGGACAGAAGGGAGTGCTTGGGACATTTTTCATGCAGCAAGGAGCAATGACAATGGGGACTCTTCCTGTCTTCTGGGAAGTTGCCCCAGCTACGGTGCCTGGAACCTAGAAATCAGGAGAGGCAGCAACTGAGGAGGCACATGGAGCAGAGGACTCAGAAAGAAACCAGGCTTTCTTGGCTTTACCAGGAGCAGCTTCCAATCAGATGTCAGTAGTGGGCTGAGTCTCCAGCCTGGGAGACCCTGTGGGGGCAGAGGTTTGTCCCTGAGATGAGGCAGTGTCCGGACCTGAGAATTCACCAGCAGGGAGAAGTAGCAGCAGCAGCAGCAGCCACTAGGCTGAGGATGGAGACCCGAGGCATCTCAGTGGATGTAGGAATGGAGAGGTTGGCACCTGGACCTAAATGGGAACACTCAGGCCCCACACCAAAGTCCCCTTCGGGAAGGTGGCCTACTAACCAGCAGGACTCCTGGTCCCCATGGGCACCCTTCTTTCTGGGGAATCTCTCAGGATGGGAGTTCTGTGAAAGGTGAGTCTGTTCCCTGGTGGGTCTCCCTGGGTTCATCTGGCTGGAGAGGGTTGGACTCAGTGCTCCTCCAAGCTTAAGTGCACAGGGAGAACAGTCTGTGGGGTGTGGACTGTCTGTGAATTTGTGTGTTTTCGTGTGTGCAGTTGATTGTAGCAACCTGAGGCCTTGTGGATAAGTCCAATGCTAGGGTTCAGATTTAGGGATTACTTTTGGCACACACCTAAGATGGGTGCCCTAATCCACCTTTTACCAGGAAGACATTGGTGTGTTGATCTTCATCTATCTCATCTTTTTGCCTGTTAATTGGGTTGGAACTTATGTTTAGTGACTTGGGGAGAGTTTATAAACAAAATTTGAGGTTTCTCTGTGATGTTTTCTTTTTCTTCTGAGATTACCCTCTTGCTCCCCAGAAACTCTGGCTGCCTGACTTTGCTGACCATGAGGAAAGTGGACTTCCTACCAAAGCGCTGACCACCACACAAACCTGTGGCTGCTCTCAGAGCCTGGTGACAGTAAACTGGAAACGTCAAGTGTTGGCTGCATGTGGGATTTGACTTCTCTGCAGAATTGTCCTGTCTTTGTTCATTCTTCCAAAGTCTTAAACATTGTTTCCTGATTATTTTTTTTAAAGATTTTATTTGTTTTTAGAGAGAAGGGAAGAGAGGGAGAAAGAGGCAGAGAATATCACTGTGTGGTTGCCTCTCACTTGCCCCTGACTGGGGAACTGTGCCAAAACCCTGGCATGTGTCCTGACTGGAAATTGAACAGATGACTCTTTGGTTCACAGGCCAGCACTCAGTCCACTGAGCCACAGGAGCCAGGGTTGTTCTCTGATTATTGCCTACAGTTTCTAGCTGTTTTTTTTTTCTTTCAGTTTGATGGCTCAGTAGGAAGTCATTCCTACAGATCAGAAGCAGACTCTCATCCTTACTCATAAGCAGCAGACCACCCTGCACACTCCCAGGCCCAGCCCTGTTCTGACTTCTGAAGAAGCCCAGTGGGTCCAGTGCCTCTGAGCCCCTGCCCACCAAGCAGGAGAGATGCTGCTGTGCAGAGTATCAGAGGCACATATTTGTTAGGAGACACACAGGGTAGATACACTTTGTACTTCTCTACATGGGAGTAGAAACACATGCCTGTTAGAGTGGGCTCCTTCATAAATAAAATAACAGAGCAAAAAATATGGCTGGAGAAAAAGCAGGGTTTATTCTAAAATTTCTGTTGGAGGTAATACTTTACAAGCCACCTAGAAGGATGAAAAATATAAGTTGTTGCCAAGAAGACTAAGAATATTTGCTTTTTGTTAAAGGAAGAGATTGAATGATGGCATAAAATCTGTTTTTTCTTTTAGTGGTTTATTTATGCAGTCCCTGTACTCTGATGTGGGCCCTTGTGAAACCTTGCTGGGAGATCTCCCCACCCACTTTACACAGAGACAGTTGGAGAATATCAGGTCTCCTCAACAAACGGCACTTCTCTCCAGCAAAGCAGAGCAGTGTGTGAGCTGACGCCGAGAGGGGACTCTCTGGGAGGTTTGGTGATGGGTGGTTCCCAAGAGCCCTAGGACCCCAGGAGCTCCAGATCCTTCTGCATCTCCATGCTCCCCAAGTAAGACCACAACTGAGCTCCCCAGCAAACAGCTCACATTTGAGACTAGGTAAACAGGACAGACAAGTATGACATCTTAGTGGCCTTCCTTGATCTTGTTGTCCAGTGGGGTGGGGTAGACACTCTCCCTTCTAGCATGATGACAAATTCAGCAATTTTCTCTACAGCACAGGGCAACCAGGTCACATTCAAGCTGTTCCATTGAAGAAGTGCCAGGATCTGTGGTCCCTATGACTGGCCTGGGACTGTCCTATTTCTCCTCTTAGACAGCATTGCCCACACTGTGGTATTCTTGGTGGTGTCCTCAGTCAGCCATGTTCCCCATCTGTCTACCTGCCCTCCCTTCCAAAGACACAGATTTCACTGGCTGGACAACACATACTCTTTGTGTGCAGGAATGGAGGGGCTGTTCATTCAGATGCTGTCCTTTCACCAAGTCTTCCTGCCAGGCTCTCTTTGGGGAGTTGGACCCTTGAAAGCAATTTGTTGAACAGTTAAAAAAATTGGTTGGAAATACTTGTTTGGTAATATATTGGTCTGCAAGTAATTTCTCCCATTTTATCGATTGCCTTTTCATTTTGTTGATTATTTTTTGTTGTTGTGTGGAAGATTTTTGGTTTGATGTCATCGCAGTTGATTATTTTTGTTTCTGGTGTTTGTGCTTTTGGTGCCACATATGTAAAATCACTGTAGACCAATGTCAAAAAAGTTTCCCTTTGTTTTCTTCCAGCAGTTTTATGGCTTCAGGCCTTACATTTATGTCCTTAGTTCATTTTGTGTTAATTTTTCTTAGAAGTATAACATAAGGCCCAGTTTCATTCTTTTGCCTATGAATATCTACTTTTCTGAACATCATTTACTGAAGAAGCTATCCTTTCCCCATTGAATTTATGGCTCTGCTGTCAAGTATTTTTTTTTTTTACTGTCAAGTATTAATTAAGTGCCTTTATATGGATCTATTTCTGGTCTCTTGATTCTTTTGTATTTGTCTATGTGTTGTTTTTACACCTGTACCATAATGTTTTGATGACTAGAGCTTTGTGTTGTAGTTTGAATCATAAAATGTGATGCCTCCAGCTTTGTCTTGCATTTTAAGGATTCCTTTGACTATTCAGGATATTTTGTGGTTCCACAGGAATTTTAAGATTTACTTTTTATTTTTGGAAATATATCCATTAGAATCATGATAAGGATTGCATTTCAACATATTTGTGAATTTTCCAGTTTTCTTCTTGTTACTGATTTCTAGTTTCATGACATTGTAATTGCAAAAGACAGAACTTTTATTATTTCAAGAGTATGTTGAGACTTATTACATAAGTTATGATTTATCCTAGAAAATCTGACTGCAAGCCAATATGAATGCATAGGTTGATACACTGCACCTCCTCTCACAACCAAAATAAGGACAACAACAAATTTAAAAACAAAAAACAAGAACTGACAGAAAATAGAACTGTGTGGAAGTCTGACAACCAAAGAGTTAAAGAAGCATTCTCCCAGACTGGTAGGAGGGGTGGAGACAGGCAGCCAGGGCAGAGAGGATTCACAGCAAGGTAGTGGCTGGCCGACCAGGTGAGGTGGTGGCTGGTAGAACAGTCAGTCCCAAATTTGTGTGTGAATAAACTGGGAGGAACAGACAGCACAACCCAGGGTTCCAGTGTAGGGAACTAAAGCCTCAAACCCCTGACTGAAAAAACCTGTGGGGTTGAGGGATTGAGAGAAACTCCCAGCCTCACAAAAGAGTTGGCTGGAGAGACTCATAGGGTCTTAGAATGCACACAAATCCACTCACGTGGGAATCAGCACCAGAAGGGTGCAATTTGTTTGTGGGTAGTGGAGGAAGTAACTGAAAGCTGGCCAAGAGTTGAACAAGTGGTATTGTTCCTTCTCGGACCCCTCTCCCACATACAGTGCCACAACACAGCAACATGGGTTGCCCTGCCCTGGTGAATACCTAAGGTTCCGCCCCTTACTATGTAACAAGGCAAGCTCAGAAAAAAAATGGCCCAAATGAAAGAACAGATCAAAGCTCCCGAAAAAATACAACTAAGCAACAAAGAGACTGCCAACCTATCAGATGCACAGTTGAGAACACTGGTAATCAGGATGTTCACAGAACTGGTTGAGTATAGACACAAAATAGAGGAAAAAGTGAAGGGTATGAAAAGTAAAATAAAGGAACATGTACAGGGAACCAACAGTGCCAGGAAGGAAACTGGGACTCAGATTAATGGTTTGTACCAGAAGGAAAAAATAAACATTCAACCAGAACAAAATGAAGAAAGAAGAATTCAAAATAATGAGGAAAGGCTTAGTAGCCTCTGGAACAACTTTAAATATTCCAACATCTGAATCACATGGGTGCCAGAAGGAGAAAAGGAAGAGTGAGAAATTGGAAACTTATTTGAAAAAAATAATGAAGGAGAACTTCCCTAATCTGGGCAAGGCAATAGATTTGTAGGAAGACCAGGAGCTCAGAGAGTCCCAAAGAAGTTGGACCCAAAGAGGAGCACACAAAGGCATATCATTATTAAGGTACCCAAGGCTAAATATAAGGAGAGAATCTTGAAAGCAGTAAGAGAAACGGAGACAGTTACCTACAAAGGAGTTCCCATAAGACTATCAGCTGATTTCTCAAAAGAAATCTCAAAGGCAAGAAGGGGTTGCAAAGAACTATTCAAAATCATGAAAGTCAAGGACCTACAACCACATTTATTCAATCCAGAAAACCTATCATTTAGAATGGAAGAACAGATACAGTTCTTCCCAGATAAGGTCAAGTTCAAGGAGTTCACCATCACCAAGCCCTTATTCTATGAAATGTTAAAGGGACTTAGCTAAGAAAAAGAAGAAGATAAAAAAATACAAACAGTAAAATGACAACAAACACAACTATCAACAACTCAACCTAAAAACAAAAACAAACAGAAACTAAGCAAACAACTAGAACAGGAACAGATTCACAGAAATGGAGATCACATGGAGGGTTATCAGCATAGAAGGAGAGGGGGCAATGGGGGAAAAGGCACAGGGAATACGTAGCATAAATGGTAGGTACAAAACAGACAGGGGGAGGTTAAGAGCAGTATAGGAAATGTAGAAATCAAAGAACTTATATGTACAACCCACGGACCTGAACTAAGTGGGGGGGAATGTGGGTGGGAGTGGGTATGCAGGGTGGAGGGTGATAAAGAGGGCAAATGGGACAACTGTAATAGCATAATCAGTAAACTATATTGAAAAAATCTGTGTGTGCTTGAGGACAATGTATTGTGGTACTGTTGGATGAAACATATATTTTTGCCCGATTCATTTGAGCTATAGTGTCTTTCATATCTGTCAGTTTTCCATTAATTATCAGAATGATCTAATATTGTTGAGAGTACGACATTGTAGTTCTCCAGTTATTAATTCTTCCTTATTGTTTCGTATATATTTTTTCTTGCTTTCTTTTTCTCTTACAGTGTTCCTTTGTGCTTTGATGACTTGTGGTTGTTTTTTTTTGACTGCTTTGTCATAATCTTTTGTGTATGTACTACAGGATTTTCCTTTGTGGTTAGCATGAGGCTTACATAAAATATCTCATATTCATAATTTTTATTTTAAGCTGATGACAACTCAAATTTGATAATATGAAGAAGTGTTATTTACTTGTCCCCACACTGTATAAGGATACTGATGTAAGAATTTACATCTTTGTAATACTGTGTATCCAAAAATAAATTATTATAGTTATGGATATTTTCAATGTCTCTGCTTTAATTTTGTTTGCTTGTTTTGTTGATTACATTCCACTTATAGGTGAGATCATATGGTATTTGTTTCGTTATGGATATTTTAATGTATTTTTAACATTTAAAGTGTAGTTGTAGTGAAGCATTTAATATCATTACAATATTGGAGGATCTCAATTCAATTGCTTATTTAAAATCACAAGGAGTTCTATGCATTTACATGTGTTTTATGATGTTGATTAACATCATTTTTTAAAATATATTTTATTGATTATGCTACTACAGTTGTCCTATTTCCCCCCTTCATTCCCCTCCACTGTGCTCACCCTCTCCCACCCATGTTTCCCCCTTTAGTTCATGTCCATGTGTCATAATTTCTTTAGCTTTTACATGTCCAATACTGTTCTTACCCTCCCCCCATCTATTTTCTACCTACCATCTATGCTACTTCTTCTCTGTACCTTTTCCCCCTCTCTCCTCCTCCCACTCCCCTGTTGCTAACCCTCCATGTGATCTCCATTTCTGTGGTTCTGTTCCTGTTCTAGTTGATTGCTTAGTTTGTTTTTGTTTTAGGTGTGGTTGTTAATAATTGTGAGTTTGCTGTCATTTTACTATACATGCTTTTTTATCTTCTTTTTTTTAGATAAGTCCCTCTAACATTTCATAAAATAAAGGCTTGGTGATAGTGAACTCCTTTAACTTGACCTTATCTGAGAAGCACTGTATCTTGCCTTCCATTCTAAATGAAAGCTTTGCTGGATAGAGCAATCTTAGATGTAGGTCCTTGCCCTTCATGCCTCAGAATAATTCTTTCCAGACCCTTCTTGCCTGCAAGGTCTCCCTTGAGAAATCTGCTTACAGTTTGATGGGAACTCTTTTGTAGGTTACTGTCTCCTTTTCTCTTGCTGCTTTTAGGATTCTCTCCTTCATTTTTACCTTGGCTAATGTAGTCATGATGTGCCTTGGTGTGTTCCTCCTTGGGTCCAACTTCTTTGGGACTCTGTGAGCTTCCTGGACTTCCTGGAAGTCTATTTCCTTTGCCAGATTGGGGAAGTTATCCTTTATTATTGCTTCAAATAGCTTTTCCACTTGTTGCTCTTCCTCTTCCCCTTCTGGTACCCCTATAATTCGGATGTTGGAATGTTTAAAGATGTCCTGGAGGTTCCTAAGCTCCTCCTCATTTTTTTGAATTTTTATTTTTCCACTCTTTTCTGTTTGCTTGTTTCCTTCTTCTTTCTGTTCCACTCTATTGTTTTGAGTCCCACTTTCCTTCCCATCACTATTGGTTCCTTGTACATTTTCCTTCATTTCTCTTATTGTAGCCTTCATTTTTTCATCTAATTTGCAACCAAATTCAACCAATTCTGTGAGCATCCTGATCATCAGTGCTTTGAACTGTGTATCTGATAGGTTGGCTATCTCTTGGTTGCTTAAAAATATTGGTTCTGGAGCTTTGATTTGTACTTTGGTTTGAGGTTTTGTTTTTTTTTTTCTTTTTGGTCTGGTCATGCCTGTTACGTAGTGAGGGGTGGAGCATTAGGTGTTCTCCAGGGTGGGGAACCCAGTTGCTGGGTTGTGACATTATATGTGGGGATGGGGTCTGAAAGGAAACAATGGCACTTGCTCTGCTGTCAGATTTCAGTCCCTTCCACTGGTTCCCTCAGGCAAACTGGGCCTTTCTGGTGCTAATTCCTATGTGGGTGGGCTTGTGTACGTTCTTGGTCGCTGTGGGTCTCTCCAACGCAATCTCTTGTGAGTCTGGGAGTCTCTCCCTGTGGCTCAATCTCTGTAGGTGTTTTCAATCAGTATCCTGAGGTTCTATTTCCTGGCTCTGTGATCCTGGGTTGCACGGTCTGTCTCACTGCCCAATTTTGCCTGGTTTATCTGTGTGCGAATGTGGCCTGGACAGCCAGGTGCCTTGTGTGCAGTGCCTCGCTTCACAGTTGCCACCTCGCTGGGTCCGCCAGCGCCTGTGTGCTCGGGATGCCTTAGGGGCCCAGGATGCATTAAGCATCGCTTTTTGTGCCACGACCTCTCTCTGCCCAGTGCTTGACTCCACCCCTCCTACTGGTCTAGATGAATGTGTATATTTTAACTCCTTGGTTATCCAACTCCCCATACAGTTCAATTTTCTGGCAGTTCTGGCTATTACCTTGTTTCTAAATTTTTGCTGACCTTATTTTGGTTGTGCAAGGAGGTACAATGTGTCTACCCACGCCTCCATCTGAAGAAGGCCCTTTAACATTCCTTGTAAGGCAGGTCTACTGCTGATGAACTGTCTCAGCTTAGTTGCTGGGGAAAGACTATTTCTCCTTCATTCCTGAAAAGCAGCTTTGTTGGGTACTATTCTTGGTTGACAGTTTTTTGTTTCAATATCTTGAATATATCATTCCTCTTTCTGATGCCTGAGAAGTTTCTGGTAAGAAATGCGCTAATATACTTATGGAGGCTTTTTACATGTGATAAGTCACTTTTCTCTTGCTACCTTTAAAGTTGTCTCTTTGTCTTTGACTTTTGGGCAATTTAATTATAAAGTGAGTCAGTGTAGCCCTTTTCAGTTTCTACCTATTGGGTCCATTGGGCTTCATGGAGCTGAAAGTGTATTTTGCTCCCAGAACATGGGAAGTTTTTGTGGGGTTTTTTTTGGAAATTTTGTATTCAAAATTTTTTTTAAAGATTTTATTTATTTATTTTTAGAAAGGGAAGGGAGGGAGAAAGAGAGAGAAACATAAATGTGTGGTTGCAACCCAGGCATGTTCCCCGACTGGGAATCGAACCTGCGATGCTTTGGTTCGCAGCCTGCGCTCAATCCACTGAGCTACGCCAGCTGGGGCGAACATGGGAAGTTTTCAACCATTACTGTTTTAAATAGACTTTCCATTTCTTTTACTTTTTTCCTTTTGGAATTCCCATAATGCCCTTGCTTCACTTGATAATGTCTCATAAATCCTGCAGTCATTCATCACTCATTTACATCATTGGTTTATCCTCTGACTGCATAATTTTAAATAATGTATCTGATAATTCCCTGATTTTCTCTTCTGCTTGACTGAGTCTGCTGTTAATGTTTTCTATTAAGTACATTAGTGCAGTTATTGTATTCTTCAGCTCTAGGATTTTAGTTCTTTTTTTCATAGTTTCCACTTTGTTGAATTTGTCATTTTGTTCATTTTATTTACTTTTCTGTCTATGGGTTCTTGTACTTCACTGAACTTCTTTAAGGGGATTATTCTAAATTATTTGTCAGATAATTTATAGATCACGATTTTTAGGAGTAGTTGTTAAAGCATATTAGTTTTTTTTTTTTGTAGTGCCATGGTTTCCCAAGTCTTCATGACCCTTGATTCCTTGTGCTGGTATCAGTGCATATAAGTAAGCAGTGTCTATTCCAGACTTTAAAGGCTCACTTCATCATGAAAATGTTTTTATCACTCAGCTCAGTTTTGAAATAGAGGACAAACAGAAGACTTGGTAGCATTCATGGAGGTGTGGGGCATGTTATCAGGGTCTATGTTGGAAAAGTTAATGCTTGTGCCCTAGGTTTGGTGGTTGGATGCTGGCTGAGTTGTGTGGTTTTCTGGGTCTGCTGGTTGGGCTTCCTGATCAGCCTGGGCTGCTGACTGTTCTCTGAGGCTTGATGGGTCCACTTGCTGAGCTTTACCATCACGTCTTGTTGGGTGATGTTTCAGGCTGTGTTTTGGGGTATGGAGGTTCCACTAGTCAGACTCTGCAACGTGTCAGGGTTACAGGCTCTGTTTGGCAATGGTTCCTGTGTGGGGGAAGTTTCAGAATATGTTCCCTAGCCTGATGTTGCCTCTGGATGGACTTCATGTTCAGCTGGGGCAACAAGAAGAACTTTCAGCTGGGGCAACAAGAAGGGCTTCACAGTCATACTGGGCCTTGGAATGTGATATGAAACCTTGTGAAGCCAAATGTTGTTTCCTGAAGTTGGCAGGGTTATAGATTTGGCTTCACAATAAATAAAATTGCTGGCTGTGCTCTGCTGTTGTAATTGAAAATTGGCCAGATTCTCTGACTTGGAAGGGCCTCCAACTGCATGATAGAATTGGGTGGGATACAGACTATTCCACAGTTGGGCAGCGTCACTCTCCTGGCTCCCTCACTGGGTGGGTTATAAACTACACTCTATGATTAAGTGAGTTTACTGGGTAGGCTCCCTGAGTGGGTGAGGCCACAAGCTGTGTTAGTCAATTGAACAGCATTGTAGGGTGGGCTCTCTCGCTAGATGGAGTTCTAAATCTGGCTGCATATATCACCTGAACCATAGGCTTGCTGGTATGGCTGCCAGGGTTGTCTTCCCAAGCCTTTTAAATGGCCAGGACTGGGGCAACACTCTGCAGTTGAGTGGGTCTTGCACATTTGTTTTTCTCATTGTCCAGGGTACTAGAATGGACTCCATGGTTGGTATGGTGTGACTTGGGACCCAAATCAGGTAAAACTGCCAACTGAGTTCTCTGGCCAGATGGTATGAGGGGCTCTATTCTCCAGAAGGGAAGAACCACTAGTTGGGCTCTCTCTTTAGGGACTGCTGTAAGCAGAATGCAGTCCACCAAGGTCTGAATGCTGCGTGTCACAAGCCCCACCTTTGCTTGAGTTTCTATTAGTTATCTTGTAGCCAGAAATCATCTAGCTTGTGCTTAAGCCAGACTGCTGAATCACATGGAGATGTAATGGGGATTTTATCCCTTGAAACTTATGTCTTTGCAGATGGTACCAAACTCTGTCACTCCCCTCTCCACCAGAATCATGACATTGTTTTTAACTTACTATTTTCAGTAAAGAAAACTTCAGTTTCAGAGCCTTCCATCTGGCCTTTCCTAGGACAGTCATTGTTATTTCCTGGGTTAAGGAATGATAGGATAGAAAACCAGGTTGGCCAACTGCTATGTATTTCCTGATTATACCTTTGGGAACTTGGGAAATGACTGATAGATGGCTGCATGGATCGAGTTGACTCAGTATTAGGTGGACATTACCATACTTCCATAAGTGTAGTCTAACAGGTGGTGTTTTGTGTCCTCAAATGTGAACTGAGACACTCTATTGATAACCCTTAAAATGTTTATATATTTTCCTTGATTTGAATATGGTTGCTTGAATGAATGGCCATAGGCCCCTTTGGTGAAGAACTCAGGGAATTACTACTGTGTACATTTGCACCCTCCTTTCTGATAAAAACCACCTTCATTTCCAACAATAGCTTCTGGAGCAAGGATTGGCTGAGGTCTGGAAAGTTGGCAAGGAATGTTGTCTTTTCTTTCAGGTAGCACCTGAACCATCTGATCATCATTTAAAAATATCTTTTGGTGAAATATATGAAGCAATATCCTGTTACTTGCTCTGTCTTGCCTGTGAGATCACCATCTTCTATGAGCTATTTCCTGAGACATCTATGGGGCAGGGTCCCTGGTTGTCATTCTAAGCTTGCTGCTCATTACAAAGATTACTCATCTTTTTCTGATAATTTAGTGCTGCCACATAGCTTAAGTTACTCTGGAATACTATCATTTCCTTTGCTACAAGGGCATCCAGCTCTGTACATGACTCCTACATTATTCCAGCCTACAGAGGACAGTCTATAGGCTGCACTGTTCTGCATCTTAAGGATGCAGGTGCCCTCTTAACAGAGCATTCTTTATGCTCATTAAGGTGGTGTTTCTGAGGCCTCCTGAGAACACAGTCACCTGAAGGATGGGTTTTCCAGTTATAGAGAGTAGAGCCGTGCAATCTTCTTAAGGGTTTTGAGCACCCCAAATCCATTTTGCTGGCCCTGGCAAGTCTAGTATTTCCTCTTTCACTCTATTTAGTGTGCGCTGTGCTTTATAGCAGCCACTCAGAATCACTAAGAAACATTGCTTTTGGAACTTATTAGGCTAATTAATCTCTGTGGTCCAGGGCAGTGTACCTGCATCAGCAGCCTCCATTACCCATCACTGGTACCTTGTCACATTGCTTTTCCAGGATCTAGTCCCAGACAAATCTCCTAGTCTGGCAGCTTTGCTAAACTGTTCAGCTAGCAGTCTTATATCTTATATTCTTAGTTTTGTTATGCTGAGAGAACTGTGCATAGTTGTGAATGGGGGTATGATAGGGGTCTTTACGAATAAGGACAAGGGAGGATTTTGCAAGTCTGTGGGATCAGAGGGATCTAGAGTTCAGCGTCCAGGTGCATCTACCTAGGAAACCCCATTCTGAGTTTCAGGGCTTCATGCTTTCTTCATCAGGGCCTTGACTTTGACTTGAAAGGCCACACTGAGCTTAGAATTCAGTCTTCTCTGAAGTTCTATCATTCTTAAAATTAGGGGTTGTGCTAGGCCTTCCTTACTGCCTGCTTTCTAGCTGTAGGTAACAATCAATACATTTAAGCGTGTCATATACTCAGTATTTAAGACATTATTGGTGTTTAGAAATAGCCACCAAATTATACAGTTCTTACGGTTTGTATTTCTCCCTTTGTGAAGGCTAGACAATTGTATCAGGTAGTATACATGTTCCTCTATGTCACATTCAGTTTCTGAAGGTGAATGGTTTTGGAACTGCACTGCTTGAGCACCCCAGGTACTATCTATATTTTGCCTGGAACTGTCTGGCTGGTCAGCATTCCAACTCAGTACTCCATGTCTGAGGGCTGGCTTGCTAAAACCATTATGCTAAGGTGGGCTCCCAAAAGCAAATCCTGAGATAAAGTCTCTTGAATACGTGATTTATTGTGAGAATTCTCTCTGGAGGAGGAGGGTAAGGGATACAGGATACCATGGAGGAGAAAGCTAAGCAAGGATGTGGTCTTAGCTGGATAATAGTTGTAGCCTCAGTCCCTGAGGGACATGGAAACATGAGTCACTGAACATAGTTGGTTCAACCTTGGTGTGGGAACCACCCCCCAGGTCAAAGAGATATCACATTCAGGTGAATCTGGCTCCATTTGGCCCAAAGCAATACATTGGGGAGAGGTGGCATCAGCAGCCAACCTCATAGCAGCAGGGGGATAAGAAATGTGCCAGAAAGCAGCGTGATGTTTCAGGGTGCCCACAGCATGCACTGCACCAGTGCACTGTTCTAATTTGTTTCCCGAATAGCGAACACCTCTTTGAATTTCTTCAGAAATTCCTCCTGGTTTAAGTGTAATTTGTCACGCTACAAGAAAAAAAAACAGACAAAAATAATGATACTCATTATCACTGTCAGTAGACACCTTGCAACTGAGAATGATTTGGCCTCTTAACCAGGTTAAGTTTAAAAACACACCCAGCTAAGAGTAACTTGTTTCCTAAAAGCATGATTACTTCTTGATGACTAGACAGAAATGGGAAATCATTACTACTCTTGAGGACTCTTACTCCTCAGGTTTGGGTTGTCTCTTTAAGTGAGAGTTAGGAAAGTAACCTAAGATCTTAGAAACAATCAAATATCACAGATGTCTAAGTACAACCAGTGTTCTTCCCTTCACATTGACACTTCTATTCCCCTTTGGTCACCCTGTTAACTCTATGGGGAATCATTTGCAAAAGACTCTGCATTTTGGGACCTCTGAGAGGTCTCATTAAGTATAAATGGAGAGAGGTAAGAGGAATAACGTGACTTTAGGATGCAGTCTCCTTTGTAGGTGTGGAGGAAAAAGGATGTGATTGTTTTCAATGGGCACCTGTTACCTTTACTGATGCTCTCAAGGGGTTCTGGAAGCAGGCACAGCTTCTCACTCATAGTTCCTCTCCTTGGTGAGCTTAAATCCTTAATGTAAAAGCCCACTCACTTCCTGAAATCTTGCTCATACTGGCTTATCATAGAACATGAGGGAAACTCTAAAAATCCCCAGCACCAGGAAACGAGAGCAGAGAGGCACATGGAAAGAAAATGCAATGAATGCATGGGAGCCACTTACCCTGGGGTCATGAAAAAATTTGTTCATGGCATCCATAAAATCTTTCACTTTGGAGTAATTTTCCTTGATTAGTTTCTTCTTGATTATGTCCAACTTCCTAAGTTTCCCTAGGTATTGAGAAGCCTTTTTAACCTGGTGAAAAATATATCAATAGCAATCAAATGGAGAGTTTTGACAGAGTTCAATGTCTTCTGTGGGTTCCCCTCACATCCAGCAGAAATCCAAGGTGACGATAAAGTAGCTCATGCTCTCCCTCCCAGGAGCTTCAGATCATAAATCCCACAAGTGCCTGTGTCAAGGTCAGGTAATATCATGGTGGTCTGTATTGATATTTGTTTTCGTTACTCACATAACTTCCACGTGGAATATTTGGGAAAACATAGCTCTCTAAATGGTGATAGACTGTTAAGAGCAGGAACTCACATTTCTGGAAAAGAAGGCAGCAGTGAATGAAAAACAGCTTGGGGAGAATGAGCCCAGAGGCATGCCCTGACAGATGCAAGCCCAATCAGTCTTCTGGAAGGTTCCCCACACTTGTATTGCTCTTGGACACTAACAGGTAATGACTGCTTTTTTCCCCCCCTGCATATAGTTTCTGGTGAGTTTTCAGTGTGGCTGAGACACATTCAGAAGACCAGGCATCACTTGACACCCTCCCCCTTGTCCTGTGACTGATTGCCTTCTTACATGTGAGCAGAATAGAAAAGGCTTGGGTTCACATTCAACTCACCAACTTCCTCCCAGGATCCATCTTCTTCACCAGGACCTCAGATTCCGTGTAAAGCTGCATACTTTGTGAAGAACTTTTTATTGTGCAGAAGGTACAATTCCAACCGTTCCTGGGATGTCTGGTATAAGTGAGAAAGGGCAAAGCCCAGAAAGCACCACCATCACTACAGCTGCCACTGTTCTCTTTAAGGAATGGCCAGTAGGCACAGACTGGGGGTGAAGGGGACATCTTCAAGGGTACCCAGAATTCTCATGTGACACCCATAGAGGGTAAACACAGGGGTTGAGTGGGTGGAAGGCTGAGTCAGGGGGGATGGTGGGCTCTCCTCTCCCCATTTGAGCTGCTGGGAGCACAGGGAGTCCTGACCGTCAACCTGAGCACCAGAGACTGGACCTTAACCCATGGGGACCTTAGGCCTTCATCATCCAGTGGGAACGTAGTGAAATCAGGAAACTAAGCCATGTTTTCTTCCTTTTCTGAATAAGCCCAGAACACAAACAATTGGCATAACCACTCTCATGAAAAGGTGTCTGTGCTGAGAAAGTTCTGGAAAGAACAGTAGCAGTGTGTTGGCAAAGGACCCAACCCCTGGTCCCTGCTCCCCAGAGGAGAGAAGCGAACATTGTTGTCAACTTCTTTCAACAGCTCACGGGATCATACTGCTGGACCCTGTACCTCCAGCCCCACTCTGTCCCCATCAGAAAACAAGGAGGAACCCCACAGTGTGCTTGGCAGAAGGATTGGTCTATAAAAGGAGACAGGGGGCCACATCTCACAAACCTCTTTGTGTTCACAGGTGGGAGGTGACAGTCCCCATGAAAGAAGCTTTCACAATTTTCACAATGGAAGAGCTTTCCTCCATCCTGGCAGATCTTGCATTTGTCTGAGTTTTCCTCCTAGAAGGGAAAATAATGTCCACATTGCCATGGGCCCCTGATGACAAGCACTGTGGGAATCTCAGACTCATGGTCTTTGTGCGAACCTGCAGGGACTCTTATGTGTTTCTCTGAGCTGTGAAGGGGCAGCATGGAGTGGAGGTGTCAGAAGAAGAATTCTTGGTGTGCAGTGAAGTTCAGAAGGAGCGGCCTGTGTGACCAGACTCGAGGAGTTTTTCGTTATAAAACCAGAGATCCACAACAACAGGAAAAAGCAAACAAAATATAACCAGAGACATTGAAATTAAGAACAATCTAACAATAGCCAGAGGGGAAGGGGGAGGGGACAATGAGGGGGAAGGGTTTTCAAGAACTATTATAAAGGACACATGAACAAAACCAAGGGGCAGGGTGGAAGCAAGGGACAAAGGTGGATTTGGTTGGGGTGGGGACTAGTGATGGGGGGGAAATACAAACAACTCTAATGAACAGCAATATAATAATTAAAAAACACAAAACAAGACAAAAAACCAGAGATCCTAACACAGAAAGACAGGCAACAAAACAAGAGGATGATTTCATGGGAATCTGAATCATCTTATTACCTTGCAGAAAAATCAAGTTTCTGAAACAAAGTGATAAATCCTTATGCCTACACCACAATGCCTGAAATGAATCATGGAAAAGTGGTATGTTGGGAAATTAATAAGGTGAAATAAATGCCCTGTTTTCTTGGCTGTAGTTTCCCCCTGAGTTGAAGGGCCTGGTAGAGGTTTCCAGGCTTGGAGGGACTCTGGCCCTGTGACATTGCCTTTGGGTTGGAAAGACCATGGACACAAATGACCATGTCTTGCCAGAGAAGATGGAGCTCTTTGATTCTGGAAGCCTGAGGAAGCTGCCCAATGACTGAGTGTGGCATGTATGATATGGAGCTTTTAATACTAAGTGCCAGGAAGTATGGCAAGTGCTGTGTGCTCTGAAGAGAATGGAGAGCTCTCTCCCAACCTATGTACAGTCAACTAAAACTTGATTTCTTACCAGTCTCAATATGTGTCTTTTAACCAGATTTAATTTCACTTAGATAAGATAAAATTTGATAATATTTTCATCAAAATCTTGACTTATTCATTTAACCCAAATAAATTTGCACAGCAGATATGAAGATTCACTGTGTTCTATACAAGCATGTGTATCTGTGACAATGAACTGGCCTGTGACTGAGCTTTTTATTAATGAAAAAACACAGTGTAAGGACTAATATTGAGGTTCTGTCTTACATGCTGCTGTGCCATCTGGTAAGATTGAGATGGCCTCAGACAGCCTAGCTGCACATTTCTCTCCCCACTCTATTTCCCTGGATAAGGTCCTTCAGCTAAATAATGCTTGTTGTCAAGGGACGAGAACTGATCCTGCCCATCCTGGAATATCAGGTTTCAGTTCCCTGTGAGCCATGGAATCTTTGACACAAGCCAGCCACAACCTGCTACGGAAACCAGGGGGCCACCCCACACTCTGCAGCCCCTCACTGTCCACTTGGCTCCTGGGGGTGATTTCAGTAAGGCCTGCATGTCTGGCATTGACCTCCTTTCTCAGTTTGGGAGTAGGTGTGACTAATAACACCTGTCCATCCAACTGTGCTGTGACAGATGTTATTACTTGCCATTTCCTCCCAAATTTCTAGTGGATATATCTCTGTCACAAGTAGGGCAAAGAAGGGGATGATTAAAGCAGAAACACACTTAAAAAAGTGAAAACCAGCATTTACAAATGAAGGAGGAACTTCTAGGGACTGCAGAAGCTCGTGGTTGCTTTCTTGGTTCTGCCTTCTGAGAGAATCAAGAGGTTTGAAAACCACTAGAAGGTTGTTGTCTCCCAGATAGAAACATCCTGTCTATGCCATTGTCTGTTGGAGAAATTCCTCCCCTCCTGTGACCACCTGAGGTGACACAAATGGATTGGCTTGGGGACTGGCCCTCCCATTGGTGAGTGCTGGGTAGGAGGGAAGTGCGCTGTTGAAGAGCAGGAGGGGGCAGGAATGACAGCGCCCACCTTTCTCTGTTGTGACCCCTTCTGCTTTCTCCAAACACGTGTGGTCTGTGCCATTTTTCTCCTGGGGTTACTCCCTTGACTCACTGATGTATGTATGATGTTAGCTTCAGTCTTTCTTCTCCAACATTTAGAAAGAATACTCCAGGTTACCAGTTTCAGCCATTTGGTTGGCGCCAGATACTTGAATTACTCTCAAAGCTGCAGTTACATCGCTATGTCTCTAGTGCCCCTATGTCCACCCTGCCTCCTGACTATGTGTACATCCCTGTGCTCTTCCAGCATCTCCTCCTGGGCCCTAATCACACCCCAAACTTATCCAATCAAAACATAATATATTCTCTTTCTCAAACCAATACATGTTCTTTCCTGGTGCTTCCATCTCATAAAACATACACCTTCAACCACAAACCTGAGAATCCATTCTGAGTCTATATTCTTGCTTGTGTCCCAAATCCAATCTATCCCCATTTCTTCTCACAGTAAAATATAAGCTTTTTTGTTGATGTTAAATCCATTGTCCCTGTAGGGTCCACTGCAAATGGGGAAGCTGAGACCCTAAAGAATGGTTCCAACTGAATACATACAAGAGGGGTCTGTTTCTCAAAGTCTGTATTATATCTCTAATAACAACACACAAAGATCAGAAATGTCCTTCTTGAAATCATTGGGCAGAGTAGTTTGGAATATAGCTATGTTATTTTTCTGAATGTAGAAAATAATAAAGGATGAAAAGTCACTAAGAATTATTTTGAATCTTGTTCTGGGATTTTGGGTGAAGAGTTTTACCAGAATCAAATGTCTGGTCATTTGTTTTATATCCATATATGAGAATGTGCAAGTGCCAAATGACATCTTGCCAAAAGCTGCCATTCAGTGTTCTGGGAGAATCCTGAATCACACGCCCAGTGGGGGCTGAGACTGCTCCAGCATGGAAGCCATGGGACAATTTCCTTCTCCTTACTGTAGGGACTCAGGGATTATCATCATCCCTCTCCAGAAAGTGGCGACTCTCTTCTCAGAAGAACAAGGAAATAATAAATGTATACTGTGCATAAAAATCTTGCATTCATACATTTTAGTCAAGACCAGATCTTATTTCTTTGACTGTTGTTTATTAGTCCAGCTATATGTTTGAATTGTCTGAGGAGAGTATATAAAATTATAATGTCCTGGTTCCAACGTCAGAGATTCTGATCAATTGGTTTGGGTGGGGCTTAGGCATTGGCATGCTTCTTAAATTGTAGAATGAGTAATTTGTGTATGAAAATCATCTGGAGACTGTTTAACAATTCTAATGTCCAAGTGATAACTTAGAACGGTGAAATTAAACTTTGGTGTAGAATGGGATTAAAGCAATGTTATTTTCCAAAGGTCTTCAGGTGATTCCAGTACAGCCTAAATTGAGCTTTAGCCTGAGCCAGTGTGGTTATTAATACATGAGAGTCTTATAAGGCATTGTTGAATTGGCCTGTAATATCTTCCTGGGAAACATTATTACTAACAGAAGTGAGGGTACTCTTGCTGGAGCAGTTGCTTTCTCCTCCCCACAGACTGTTGGTTACTGGCAGTATGACAGAACCCTCTGGACTGCCATCTCTTACTGAGGGTCCTGGGACCCATGCACATGTCCCAGAGAAGTCCAACAGCTCCTGCAATTCTTCTAGGACACCACCCTAATGATAAAATGAATGCAAGGTCCTCCATACTCCAATTCTTCTTCCAGAAGGTCACACCCCTGTCTATTCATCCAAACCCCCAGACGGCACCTGACTGGCCTTTCACAGGAAACTGAGCTCTGCACACTACACTTGCAGTGCTTTTCTACCTTCAGTAGAATGACTCGGCCTCCTTCCCTTCAGGCAGCCTCAGCTTTTATCTCCACCCAGGGCAGAGAGGTCACAGACTAGTGTGATCCATTGAGAAGTGACCTGAGAAATGGTCATGTCACAGCCTGTCTCTTGGGTACTCTAGAGTCCCTGCTCCCCAATAATTACTTTTACATGGTAGATAATTGAATTTGAAACAATCCTTGAGCTCAGGGATATTATTGCAATATTATTTGTGGACATTGGGCATTTCTATGCACTCAGTAGCTCTATGTTGAATGAGTAAATACATGAGTATTGTTTCACTTAGGAAAAGAGAACATTTGTTATCTCTTTAGCAAGTAGTAGCATATAATAAATGGTTGTTCTGACTGATTATTTCAGATTACATGACAACACTCAGCAGCTGTCACCAGAAAGTATAAGTGGCCATCATCTGATGACAGGAAGCTGTCATGTGGTGTCAAAATTGACAGTGAAGTTTCCAGGAACCAGGGGCTCCATCAACAAGAGAAATTCTGGGAGATACAGAGGATCCACCAAGGTAGTAATGCATCCTGAGATCTGCCAGTCTGAGTCACTTTGGTTCTTGATGAAAAAACACAAAATGTACGCAATATTGAACCTGGTTGCTACAAAGTGTTGCACCCATGTATAATGATAGGACCTATGGGTAGGAAGTTGGTAGCTCCTTCAGGTATTCCAGATAGAGTAACTCTAAGCACATGGAGAATGGTAGAGACTTTACAATAGTCACTGACTAGTTACTGTGGACTAGGTCCACAGTAATTTCTCTTTACTAAACCCAGTGGGTGAAGTGTCCCGATGTCTGAGTGTTTAAAAGACCCAGAACATCAGGTAATGTGAAGGCCTGGACCTCACATTCCCAGTGCTAGATGAAATCCCAGTGGCCAGCTCTGTGTAAGCTAATGTAGAAGTCTGTGAATGTCCTGGGTGCCCATTTCTACCTAAAGTGTGTGAGAATAGCACCTCACACCTTCCCCTGCTTCTCAAGTTCTCATTCATACCCAATGTTGTAAAAACTACCACTTTGTCCTGAATCTGTGCTCATATTATGTATGTATTTGTTGCCTCCATAGCCTTCTTCCACAAAAGGAGAAATCCCTTTCACAGGTAGATAGGAGGCCTGCATGGACCCTGAGGTGGAGCTAAAGGAGGGCATTGAAGTAAATAATTTCCCAGGTCTTCCCTCACTTAAGCTACATCTATCTCCCAAGGGTCCCTCCCCCACAGCACCATCCTCATGAAAAGTTTGCCAATAATTTCTGCTTGAGAAGGAATTTTGTTTGTCTGTGTGTATGTTTTATTGAAGGATGGAAGAGTATTTAAGTAGTCAGAGGAGAAATATGCTCTTAGCTTTCTATCTCATGAAGTAGTATATGGTTTCATATCCTTCCTGAGATAGATGATCCCCTAGACGGGTTCATCTGGATGATGGGGAGCAAACTTTTTCTTCATCAGATTTCATTAAAGTTAGGAAATAGTAATCCTTATCAGAAAAATCTGGGATGGACTTGAAGATGACCCTATGACCTTATTAGGAAAGGTTTTCATGTACTCCATAATCATGTTTGCTTTTGGTACTTTAACAACTTTACAGCATCTGCATCTATAGCTAACACTCAGCTATGGGATCTGTTTTGATGGTTGCTTATCAT
>PVIA01014615.1:0-26287 GCA_004024845.1 Tonatia bakeri
GATCACCCCTTGTGTTGGCTACAATGAAAAATCTTGATTAGGTCAGTTTTGTTCCTTTGATCTAGTTCATTATGTCTTCCTATTACCTTTGAGGCAAAACCTACCTCCAATATTCTTGTTTTCACCATGTTTTCTTATTTTGATAGCCCATATTTATAAATGCATTTTGAGATCAATAGGTATACAACTGGATATCAATGTAAGTAGAAAATTTTAGTCAACAATGTGCAATTCCATATGTGTAGAGAAAATATATTTTATTCTAAATGTTTCTTTTTGCATTTTTAGCCTAACACTGATTTTAGCCACGATAATAATTTTTTACTTTTAATTTTTAAAGTATACTTTTTTAAAATATAGCATATATAGCCCTGGCTGACGTAGCTCAGTGGATTGAGCGCAGGCTGCGAACCAAAGCATCGCAGGTTTGATTCCCAGTCAGGGCACATGCCTGGGTTGTAGGCCACGGCCCCCAGCAACTGCACATTGATGTTTCTCTCTCTCTCTCTCTCTTTCTCCCTCTCTAATAAATAAATAAATAAATAAAATCTTTAAAGAATATATAGCATATATAAGGAAGAATTCACCAATTATAAACATATATGTTTTTTTAAAATTCTCACTCAAAGACATGCTTATTGATTTTAGAGAGAGGGGAAGGGAGGGAAAGAGAGAGGGGGAGAAACATCAATGTGAGAGAGAAACATTGATGAGTTGCTTCTCCCACGCACCCCAACTGGGGACCGAATCCACAACCGAGGCATATGCCCTGACCAGAATTGAACCCGTGACCTTTTGCTTTTCAGGATGATGCCCAAACAACGGAGCCACATCCTCCAGGGCCATAAGTGTACGTTTGATGAATTTTTGTACAAGGTGTACACTTGTTTTAACCCCCTCGAGCCCAGAAAGAAAATGGAACCCATGCCCCGCAGCTCTCCCCCCATCACTGGCCCCCAGGCCCAGGGGTACTGACTCCTGCATGTCACTGTCAGTTGGTTTTGCTTGTTTGAAACTTATCATATTTTTAGGACTATAAGACCCACCTAGGTTTTAGAGGAGGAAAATAGGGAAAAAATTTTTAAAGCAAAAAATGTGATAAAATATTTAATAACCTGTGACCCTGCTCCAACTGCCCCCCCACAGTGAGCCAGGTAAGCTACATTCAGACTATAAGACGCATCCCCATTTATCCCCAAATTTGGGGGGTGCGTCTTATAGTCTGAAAAATACAGTAACTAGAAATGGAACAGTATAGAATATACTGTTTCTTTCCTACCTCTTTTGCTCAAATGTTATTTGTGAGATTTATTCAAGTTTTTGGTGTACCTGTACTTTATTCTTTTTTCTTTATAGAATCCCATTGTGTGAGCTTTTCCTTAATTTATTTACCTGTTCTCAATGTTAATAGACATTTGCAGATTTCCAGTTTGATGATGGCAAATAATGTGTGCATGTGTGTGTGTGTGTGTATTTGGTGTATGTGTTTGTGTGTAGGCATTTCTAGCAGTAGAATGTCTGGGTCATTAGGAAATGTGTGTATTCAGCTTCAGCAGGTGTTGCCAGGTTGCTTTCCAGACTGGTTGTACCAGTTTCCATTCGTTCACACCATCCGTGTGTGAGAGTTTCAGTTATTTCACGTCTTTGCTAATGATTGGTAATACCAGCCACTTTTATTTTAGTGATAGCTCACTCTGTGGCTTTATATTTGCATTTCCCTGATTTCAAATGGGTTTGCAGCTTTGAAAAAAAATTTGTTGGCTGTTGGAGTATCCTCTGTAGTGGTGTGCTTATTTTCTAGATACAAGGCTGTAGTAGGTTTTTTAGTCACATAATAGCTTTATTCTGGGACTTGCACTTTCACTCACTTAATGGAGTCCTAGGAAAATAAATTCTTAATTTTAAAGTAGTGTGATTTATCAGCATTTTCTTCTATGGCTAGTGCTTTTTGTGTCCTGTTAAAGAAGTCTTCACTTACCCCAAAGACATAAAGATATTCTCCTCTCTTATTTTCTAGAAGTTTTATTGTTTTTCTTTCAGAGTTAGATTTTAGTCTTTATAGAATTTGTTTGTTTATTTTTTCAGGCAGTGGGGGTGGGGCTCAAGTTCCTCCCCAGACCTCGTGGATACCTAGTTCACCCAGCACCATCTGTTGAGAAGGTCGCTCTTGCTTTTATTGCCTACAGTAACATTGTTGGCATAAACCAAGTGTGGTTCCAGTTCGGAACTCTCTATTCTCCTATAATTGTCTGTTCTCCATCAGGGGTGCACTGTCTCAATTACTACAACTTTATGTAAGTCCATTAAGGAGATTCTTAAAGAACTTTATTATTTAAGATTATCTTAGGTATTCTTGGCCTTTTGCCTAAAATTATCAAAACAATTGTAGGATAATTTTCACAAAAATCCTGCTGAAATTTTGAGTGCATTAAATACCTCCAGTGCTTTTATGTACAGTATATGTGTGTAAATTTTTAACTCCCTTGAGGTTTCTTTTTTAAAATATTTAAATATTTAGTAGCAAATGTTGGTCTGCCCGCTTCACCACAGTTTTGGAAAATCTGAGTCGGTGAAGACTAGAAATTTCAAAAGAGAAAACGTGTGCGTGGTTCGTTGTCTGAAGATGCTGGTGCACTTTCGTAAGGCGCGTTCTGTGGGCAGGCTACCGCCCGTGGGAACGAGTGCTAACCTCTCAGAGAGAAAGTAGCGGGAACATGAGCTTGTTTTGCTTCTGAGCCGAAGAGAAGCATACTGTTTTTAAGGATGCAAATGTTTGATTTGATTTGTATGACAACGACGCATATTGAGTATAATAAATGGGGAGAAACGTCAGAGTTCTGTGAACTTGTACACCACTTGTATTGTCATATTTTGGTCAATGCGTGAGAGAAGGAAGTGCAAAAGAATGACTAGTGATGGAAGGCAAGCAGGATAAGAAGAGGGAAGAGGAAATGATATTTGTTGATTGTCTAGTCATTTAATGAAAGGAAAGAAATAATGAATAAAGCAACATTGTATCAGTTATAAATCTCTGTACTGATATGTAAGGAGATATTTATAAAATTTTAGTTGATAATATTTAAAGCCTCATCTCTTTAAAACTTACTTTTTGTGAGTATAAACATGATTTTCTTTTTAAATTAAAGTATTACTTTTTATATTAGATCAGGGGCAGCAAACTTTTTTCTCTAAAGAGACAGATAGTAAGTATTTTGGTCTTTGTGGGCCATAGGTTTCTATCACAACTACAAAACTCAGCTGTTCCCATGGACAGTATATAAACGATGGGTAGGGCTGTGTTCCAATAAAACTTTATTCACAAAAGACAGCTGGTGGACCAGTGGTATAAAATTCGTCGACCCCTCCACCAGAGTGTTAACAGGGTCATATAGAAGTTGCACATGTCCAGATTCGGGATTAAGATACTTTGTAGAGTAGGTATGTTGAGGTGACAGCTACGTGTTTACAATGAGCTGCGTAACAAAGAAGGTGCTTCCCTGTGTGTGTGATGTGGTTTAGTTGGCTTCATTGATGAAGGGACTTTTGAGCACAAACTTGAAAGAGGTAAAGGAACTGATCATATAGAAATAGAAATGGAGGAAAAGGAAAGACCACCCAAGGCACAAGGAGTGGCCGTTGTCAGGGTGTGAAGGCTGGAGTGTGTTTGCACCTTTGAAGAACAGCAAGAAGGACCCTTGTGAGCAGAGAGGGCCTGGGGAGCCTAGTAGGAGAGGAGCATGGAAAAGTAACAGATCTGGTCAAATTAGGGTCCCTTAGGTCAAGGTTAGGACTCAGACTTTGGTGGTGAGTGAAGTGGGAAACCACTGCAGGACTTCCGTTAGCACAGAAGTGTCACTATCTGGTTTAAGCTTTAACAGGATGACTCCGGCTGCTGTGTTGACAATGGGAAATAGAAGAGCCAGAGTAGAGAGAGAGAAACAGTTAGGAGGGTATAGCAATAATGCTGGTAGGGACCATAGTGGCTTGGACCAGAGTGAGGTAAGGGGTATTCTGAAGAGAGAATGAACAGAAACAACAGGATTATCTGATGCATTGAATGTAGACTCTGAAAGAGAGAGAGGAGGCAAGAATGATTCCAAAGCTGTTGGCTGGCTCAACTGGAAGGATGGAGTTATCACCAAGGTGGGAGTACTGCAGGCTTGGCAGTGCGGGGGAGAACAGGAGCTCACTTTGGATGTGTTCGTTTGATGCCTATTGGATATCTAAGTGAGGATGTTAAATAGGCACTTAGATATGAGTGTGGCATTTGGGAGAGAGTTATCAGCAAATAGACAGTGCTTGAAAGGAATGAGATAAAAGAAGAAGACAGAGATATATCTTGAATGCTTACTGTGTTGTAAGACTGAAGATATAGCAGTGACATCCCTAAAAAAAAATCCTCTTCAGAGCACTCAGGTTTGAGGAAGAGAGACAATAAGCAAATAAAAATTGTATAGTCTGGTATCAGGATAGCCTGTCCATAATGCAAAGCGGGCTAAGTGGGTAGGAGGGATGGAAGCCATCTGAGCAGACCTGGAGGAGTGTCTGAACTCCCAGATGAGGTGACCTGGCTATTCACAGGAAGAGTTAGAGCTGTGGGGTCTGGAGGTGAACGCTGCGGGAGACACTGCAATAGTCCAGGCAGAGGTAAGGGAGTCCTGGACTGGGCTCCTCTCTGGATCCCACCAGAGCCCTTCTGAGGATGAATCTCAGTAAACTTGGCTCCTGATCACCTGTGGGGTGCAAGGGGGTCAAAGGAAAGGAGGAAGGACCCAGTAGTACTACAGGGCTTGTTCTGTTCTAGATATATGGTTTTATACAATCTTTTGATAGAAGGAGAGTAACCCTCATTTTTTTTTTCTAAAGTTCATTGATCTCTTACTATGTACCACCTCCTACTTTATTAAGCACTTTATATATAGTTTAATATTTCATTCTAACTACCTAAGAGATGTATACTATTATAATTCTCATTTTTCTGATGAGGAATGGCCTTGGAGAAGTTAGGTAACATGCCCCCCGTCACACAGTGGCCTGTGGTAGAGCCGGGTAGAAGCCTGCGGATGGCCGAGGTCATTCACTGTGCTGTCCTGCCTCCCTCTGGGGTGGTTTGTTCTGTTAGGTGGGCCTTCCTTCATAAGCCAGGTAGATGCCAATTAGTCCATCGTGGTTTCGGACTACATCAGACATTAGGGGGATTTAATACTTTTTCAGGAAGGAGCAAATAACATAAGCAAAAGCATTACTTAAGATTTTTTTTTTTTTGAAGACTATAGTGGAGAGTAAGTTATAAGGAAGACTGTACCTGGACCAGAGTTCTCAGTTGCCTTGGTTACACAGACATCCAGGTAACTTGTTGAAATGTGCTTGGTGTGGGCATTACCCAGGAAGTTTTATCTTTTGATGGGAGCAAAAGATAAACTGGCAAATTGAAGTAAAACGGTGGGAGGAAGGTGGTCGTCATACAGGCTGAGGGTAGTCGAGGAGGCCCTTGATTGAAACATGCAGCCGAGAGATGTGGGTGCTCAGAGTGAGGTGCTGTGTGATGGAGCACCCCTCCACAGGTCCTGAGAAGGAGTTTTTATTGGGCTGGACAAAAAGTTTGTTTGTTTCCCATAAAATGGCTGTAGTAGAGCTCAGTAGCCTTTAACTTCATGGGAAACAGTTTTGTTAGATTGCATTGTGACAGCTGTCATATCAGCATGTGATTTAAAAAAACTTACCAAAATTGAGTTTTTGTGTAATCATTTTAATATTGAAGATGGAAAAAAATATCCAACATTTCTGGCATATTGTGCTTTATTATTTCAAGAAAGGTAAAAATACAACTGAAACACAAAAAAAGATTTCTGCAGTGTGTGGAGAAGGTGCTGTGACTGATCGAACATGTCAGAAGTGATTTGCAAAGGTTTGTGCTGGAGATTTCCCACTGGATGATGCTCCACGGTCAGGTAGACCACGTGAGGTTGATAGCGATCAAATTGAAACGTTGAGAGCAATCAGCATTATACCACACATGAGATAGCCAACGTACTCAAAATATCCAAATCAATAAAGTTATTGGTGAAAATGAAAACTGTGCCTTTTGTTTTACAGAAAAAATATAACGGCCTTTTCGGCCAACCAAGAATTTCATAGGAGTGGTTGTTGGCTGTCTCAGAGAGTTCTTTAGAGGACAGGGACAGGATCCAAACAACACTCGGAAAAGATGGGCTTTCATGCATCAGTTGGGTTGGAGGTAGATCAGTGTAGGCTTCCCAGTACCACAGTAAAGCTGGCAGGTGATCACTCCTGTTTCGTGAGTGGAAGAACTGAAAGTCAGGGTTTTAAAGGATGTCCTGGACCCGAGCAGCTTAGTGACAGGCTGTGAGTGGTAATTTCCCAGCCACCTCCAGTTTTCCAGTTTCTCATTTGATGATGGTGGGAGAGCAAAGCAGTTTCATTACGAACTTAAAGAAAGTGTGTTAGTGTGTGTTAGTGTGTGTGTGTGTGTGATGAAACTGTTAATCTGGTATATTTAGTATGCCCACCAGTGATGGGTCTTTTCATCATGCCAGTTTTAAGATGAACTATTTCTGTTGATCGGTATTTCCTCAGTTGCTGTATCTGCAGCAGACAACAGTGATAGCCTCGCTCAGTCATAACACAGACCTGGGTCTTACGTTTGTCTCGTGAAAGACACAATTGGACCCCCTGAAAATTGCAAGTATTTTCTGTATCTGAGCACTTCCTTAAGTTGAAATCTAAAATTTTTATTTGCATAACTCCATTACATGTTTTTCTCTTCCTTTGACTTATCTTTTTCATTATCGTGAACCAAATTTCATGAAATGCTTTATGTGATATTTTAAAGTTATCATCGTTAGTACGTAAACATACGCACCCAATTTCATGCCTGTGTGTGGTGGGGGTGGGGTGGGGGGTTGTGCATGGGGGTCTGTAGTTTTTAATTGAACTTCAAAGACAGGGATTCTCAACTTTGGGTTCTACGTAAGTGTCAGGCAGGGAGTTCATGAATGGCTCTAAATTTTAGTAGTGTTTTGTCTAAATGAGTGTTTGCTTTTAGCAAATCTCAAAGGATTCAGCGACTTGCCAAAAGATGACTGCTTTATAGGGGTGGAAATTGAACAAGTGGACATATATGTTATCTATGACTTTTCCAGCATTGTTTTCACAAACTTAAGTGTAAAGTAGTCTGCACCCTCAGGAAGTCTACATGCTGGGAAGCTCCAGCTGGCTTGCCCGTTGCCCTGGGATCCAAGGAAGCTAGTCAAGTCCTGTTCTTTCACTGGACACCACAGTGGCCTCTCTATGCTTTAATCCTCACTATTGAATGACAGTGTATGTTTGTATGCTTTAAAGTGGCATTTCCTCTTTGTTAGGAAGCGTTGTGTAAAAAAGGGTGCTTTTATTAGACCATCATAAAGCCTAAAATTTTTAGTTTATTAAGGCTCTGAGAAGTCCTGTAAAAAAAAATAAGTCTATTTAACTTTGTCAAACTCATTAACTTTCTTTTGTGTGTGAGACCTAAACAAAACCCACAGGATTAATGAGACAATTTCTAATGTGCTTGCATAGTTAATTCTCTGACATGTAGGTTGGTGTTTGGAGCAGCCTTTTCTGGGCTCACAGGTAGATTTTGTCCAGGAGCACCTGTGAGATGGAAGTGACGTAGGGGTGCTCCGGGGAACCCGCCAGGCTAGAGGGCGGGAGGAACTGCATAGAAACAACCCGCTTCAGTCATTTTGGCTCAGGTTGCAGAAAATGATGAAAGTTAAAAGTATGGAAATGAGAGGTTTTGAAGGTAAGCACTCAAATTTAATAATAAATTCAAAAGCCAGATGGATTTAAGTATTGGGCTAGAAGAGAAAAACACTAGCCATAGTTTTTTAAGCTCATTTATTTATTATCTTTGTAAAGACACTTGGAAAATGAAATATTCAAAAAGGTGACTCAGAGGGAAAATGGTTAAGAGTCAGGAGTATTATTTGGAGAAAGGTTTGTGTTAATATTGATTCTGATTTTATAATGTGTTATTTTGGTGAAAGAAACTTACTACCCTATAATAGATTTCATTTTATGTTATTTTGGGACCTGAGTATATTTTCTTATCCACATCTTGGTAGAGAATAAGAATACCGAGTGAGAACAGTGTGATTTTGAAAGTAAATGCCCTCTGCATTGCTGGGAGTTGTCGAGTGCCCGGGTGCCGAGTGTCCTGCCTGACACCCTAGAGACTCTTCAGATGCTGCTGCTTCAGTTCATCGGGTCAAAAACTCCACTATTTCCAAAAAGCTAAATGCGGATTTGCACAATTGACCATAATGGCTTCAATTTTGAAGATAGTTGTATCAGAGAGCACTTCCAGTTGGTGGGCTAATTTGAGAATTGCCCGTGCTTCAGATAGCTAAAATATTGTCCTTTTTACTACTTCATCAGTCCATTTTACAAAAGGGAAGTGGTGGGGGAGGGAGGAAAAGTCTTGGTGAAGGTGGAAGAGTGTCAGTCGGAGAGGAAATCCTGATAGCCATGTGAAGCTCCTTAGTTAACTGCTGCCTGAAGGTTAACCTTCCTTTAAAAGACTGAGGGAGTAGAGAGGCTGGACTGGGGATTCTCCTGTTGTGTGCGTGTGTGTGTGCGTGTGTGTGTGTGTGTGTGTGTGTGTGTAAGATGAGGGGAGAAGAGAATTCGTGCCTAGGAAAGAAGGTGTGGAGAACAGAAAGCTAACAGCAAATCCTAAAACTTGGAGCACTGGGAAAATTTGACTGTTTTAAACTACTGCTCACTTAAAAAATAGTCCAATTATACCATTATTCTTTCAATGTGAGAGAGAGATAAAAATACAGTTTTTCTAAATTGGAAAATTTGCTGTAATTTTGCTTCTAATGACTGATTTCTTTCAACAGTTGCAAGGCAGTTTTGCTCGATACGTTCATAAAGGAAACAAAATCAACAGCATACTGGAAGTTCTCAGAGAAAATTACAGTTTAGGTGTATGTTGGAGGTGTACAGTTAGACATTTTAATTGAGGTAAAACCGTTTTCCACTAATATGGAACCACTGTGGGTATACATTTGTATCACCTCTGCTCTTGAAAGTCTTTATGTAGGGTTAACTGTATATTAATGCTTTTGCAAGAAAATTATTTTTGATAACATCCATCTAAGGAAAATACCATGGGAAATTGGTGTTTTAAACAATATAGATATTATTCCTACATTTAGAGAATGAATTAGGATTCTTCATACCACTTTAAGCATTTCAAAGAGCTGGAGATTTTTGGTTGTGTTCTTTTCTAGTGGTGAGGAGAGTTAACAGTAATTATTAACACAGCAGCTGATTAAAGTAAGTCTGCGCATCGGCAGAGGGGCCACAGCCGGCTCTGTGCCTCCGAACACCATTCTAACTGACCTCCTTTGGACAACTGGTAATAAATTATACTATGCATTTGAAAATAACTTTTTAAGCAGATAGAGGGGACTCTCTTGCTGTTGGTTTAGATAATGCATGTGACGGGTTAATATTGAATGCGAAACACCTGCTGGGCTTTCACCTTTTTTGTTGTTCTTAGCCAGCATTCACTACTCTGGCTTAAATAGTGTATTCATTGTAAGGGTTTACAGATCTATAGGCTTTAGAATAGGAAGGGTTCTTATCGAGAAAGCAGACCACGGGTTCTCATTGTAACAGCGTGGAGGTGTTCATCACAACTGTGGGCTCCCTGGCTCCATCTCAGGTCTGCTGAGTCAGAATCTCGGGGTATGGAGCTTGGGAGTATGTTTTGAACAAGCTCTCCAAGGCAATGTGGTTCACCGTGCAACGGAACACTAGCTGGTGTAGTTCATGGCTTTCTTGCCTGGATGTGGAAGCGGGCCCGGAGAGGGGAAGAGGACTGCTTTTGTAGGAATCACAACGTTGTCTGCCGGCCCTACTAGAAGGACAGTGTTCTTTTCTAGGATGTCACATGACCTCATATCAGGGGAATCCCATCCCTCTTCCTAAGTACAGAATTGGAAGAGCTTTAAATTAGCCCTGACTTTTACACGGGCCAACACTACCTATGGCTGCAATATAACATGCAGTTCCGCTTGCCTGTGCGTGTGTGCAGTGTGTCTGTGTGGATGCTTATTTTTCAAAAGCTACTTTTCACGACTGTAACTACATGTTCAGAATAAGAAGTTTACAGGGGCTTGTAGTGAACTCCATCTTAATGAGAAGGGCTGCCTGTGCGAGGTGCTTGTTCTGTGCGTACTTCATTTTAATGGCACCATTTTCCCCCCAGAACTTCTTTGAGCGAGTCTGAATTGGAGCCAGAATACTTCTTTCCTCTTCAGACCCTTAACTGTGATTAATGTAAAAAGGCACTTGTCAAAAGGGTTTGAAATGGCAACCTTGCTATCGGGGCACGCGGCAGTAGAGATAGGTCTGCATCCACTTACTCCATTATGTCATTTAACTTACGAATTCAGCAATTTGTCTTTTGCTCCCTGCTTAAAAGACGATGGCCGTATGAGCTGTTGTTCCCCATATCAGCAGGGTGGAATATTATTGCCCTTCGAGCGGAACCGCAACTTGCCGTGAGGACTTGAGCTCCCGCGCTGGGAAAGTGCCCCATAGAGGCGTTCAGAGGGAGGGCGGCCTGCGCAGCCGCTCTCCCTTTGCCCCAAAGCGCTTGCTTTCCTTTGGGTTTAACAGAAACACCCTTTTTGTGTTTATTGTATTAATGAAATTTTTAGGATCCGTGAGAGGGATTATGGTTCAGTGTTTGAGATAATGTAGCTTGATGAACCTTTTTTTATTTTAATGGGAAACTTGTTTCCATTGATTTGCAGCTTCAAAAAGTGAATCTTTTGGAAATCAAAGTGCATTAATTTAGTTATGTATGGAAACAAAAACATAGAAAGTTGAAATTTGCATAAGTGAAGACCTCGATGATTTCAGATTACAGTGTGGCGGAGGTTAAGAATAAGAGCCCATAGAATTTGTAAAAACAAATTCAGTCTAACCACTTAATGGCATGTGCAAGTAATTTGCCAATTAAATATCTCTAGTTATCTGAAAGATCTTCAGAGTAAAGAGTGGAGGTTCTTAATCTTTCTTAATTTCATACTTTCAGAAACATAATGGAAAATTACTTAGATTTTGATCACTTTTTATTCAAAATGTTAATATATGAGCTAAGAGAAGGATGGATTTTAAATATTTGAGGAAAATTATTGCTTTTTGAGAAATGTATAAACTATGATATTTCCAAATCACACTGTGCCTGATTCTTCTTTGTGTCATTTGTAAATATTTGGTGCTTGGCAAACATCTTTCATTACAATTTAGACTTTAGATTTTGGAATTTTACCATTTTAACGGTTACCTACTATGTTGAGAACATTGTGCTAGGCATGTTTAGCTCCAGAACAACCCTCTAAGATACATATTTTATTCCCATTTTACAGATTGAATAAAGTAATTTGAGTTAGTAAGAAAGGTGGCTAATGTCAGTTATTAGTAAGAGGCAGAGCTGACAGTTTTTTTAAAAGTAGCTTTATTGCACTCATTTAAAGTATAATTCAGTGGTTTTTAGTATATTTGCAGGTTTGTGCAACCATCATCACAGTCAATTTTAGAACATTTTTAGCACCCCGAAAAGAAACGGCACACCTTAGCAATCCTTACCTTGCCTCCCATTTCCCCCTGCTCCCTCCAGTCCTAGGGAATCAGTAATCTGCTTTCTGTCTCTGTGGACTTGCCTATTCCGGACATTTCATATAAATGGAATCATACACTATTGTGATCTTTTGTGACTGGCTCCTTGGCATAATGTGTTCAAGGCTCATCTACAGTGTAGCCCGCGGCGGCACCGTGTTTGTTTTCACTGGTGAACAACAGCGCATGTTATGGGCAACACCACATGTTGGTGATCCGTCCTTCAGTTAAGAGACACTTGAGTTGTTTCCACTTTTTGGCTACTCTGAATAATGCTTCTGTGAACGTTTGTGTACAAGCTTTCGTGTGGACATATGTTTTCATTTCTCTTCAATATGTACCTAGGAGTGGAATTGCTGGGTCAGATGGTAACCATGTTTAACTTTTTGAAGAACTGCCAAACTGTTCCAAAGTAACTGCATCATTTTACATTCCCACCAGCAGTGTGTAGAGATTTCAGGGTTTTTTTTTTTCACATCCTCACCCACACTTGTTATTAGTGGAGATGAAGTGGTATCTCATTGTGATTTTGATGTGCATTTCCTTAATGGCTAATGATACCAAGCATCTCAAGATATGTTTATTGGACGTTTGCATGTCTTTTTTGGAAAAATATCTACTTAGATCTTTTGCCCATTTTTAAAATTGGGTGATTTATTGTTTTTGTGGAGTTGTAAGAGTTCTTGGTATGTTCCAGAGTTCTTTATCAGATAATATGATTTGCAAAATTTTTCTCTGATCCTGTAGTCTGTTTTTTTTTCACTTTGTTTTTTTAAAAGATTTTATTATGTATTTTTAGAGAAAGGGGAAAGGACGGAGAAGGAGAGGGAAACATTGATCGGCTGTCTCTTGCACGCCCCCAACTGGGGACCTGGCCCACAACCCTGGCATGTGCCTTGACTGGGGATTGAACGGATGACCCTTTGGCTTGTGGGATGACACCCAGCCCACTGAGTCACACCAGCCACAGCTGTTTTTGTCACCTTGTTGATGGTATCCTTTGGGGTACAAAAGCTTTCAATTTTGATGGCCAGTTTACCTGTTTTTTTCTTTTGTTGCTTGTGTTTTTAGTGTCATGTCTAAGAAACCATTTCCTAATCAAGAGTCACAAAGATTTTTGCCTGTGTTTTTCTGTAAGAGCATCATTGTTTAAGCTCTTCTATTTATGTCTTTGCTCCATTTTGAGTTAGTTTTTTAATATGGTGTGAGGTAGGGCCTGACTTCTTCTGTGTGTGGATATCCAGATGTCCCCGCACCATTTGTTGAAAAGACTAATCTTTCCTTATTGTATCGCCCTGTCAGCCTTGTTGAAAACCAGCTGACCATAAATGTAAGGGTTTATTTACTTCCTGACTCCCAGTTTTGTTGCATTTGTCTGTATGTCTGTGTTTATACCAGTACCACACAGTCTTGATTATGGCAGCTTTGTAGTAAATTTGAAATGCAACTTTGTTCTTCTTTTTCAGGCTTGTTCTAGCTCTTCTTAGTCCTTTGAATTTTCACATGAATTTTAGGATCAGCCTGTCAGTTTCTGCAAAGAAGCCAGATGAAAGTTTGATAAGGTTTATAACTGAACATGCAGATCACTTTGGGGAGTACTGCCATCCCAACAATATCAAGTCTTCCAGTCTGTGGACATGAAATGTCTTTCTGTGTATTTAGGTCTTCATTAATGCCTGTTAACTTTGTTTTGTAACTTTTAGAGTATAGGTTTGGCATGTCTTTTGTTAAATTTATCCCTAAGTTTGTTGTTCTTTGTGATGCTTTTTAAATAGAATTGTTTTCTTAATTTCATTTTTGGGGTGCTTTTAGTGTATGGAAATATAATTGATTTTTAAATATTGATCTCATACCCTTCAACGTTGCTGGGCTCATTTATAGTTTTTTAGTGGGTCCCTTAGTAATTTTTATATGCAAGATCATGTCATCTGCAACCTAGCTTTTAAAAATTGCCATCTTTCTTCTACAACCATATTCTGTAGCCTGGGAAATTTATTAACTTAGGGGAAATTAGTTGACTTTGAGGTTATATTTAGGAAAGAAACAATTGCCACTTTGTAATTGTCTTTTTGTGATCTAAAAAGAAAAATACAGCAGACATGTAGGCTTGAAACATTTGCAGAGAAAGCAAAGTCCCACAAATAAACTCAAAGAATTCTTGAGCTTATTTGGTGAAGTCTTGTTTTAAATAATATCACCATTACTTGGTATGTTGTGGGAACTTCCAAACATAATTTGTTTGGCGCAGACTGAAATAACAATGATTATACTTTAAGAGATAAGCATTCTTTTTAAAAAAAAATTTTTATTTATTTATTGTGAGAGAGAGGAAAAGGGAGGAAGAAGGAGAGGGAGAAAAACATCGATGTGTGGTTGTCTCTCACGTGCCCCCTACTGGGGACTTGGCCTGCAACCCAGGCATATGCTGTGACTGGGAATTGAACCAGTGACCCTTTGGTTCGCAGGCCAGAGCTCAATCCACTGAGCCACACCAGCCAGGGTGAGAGGAAAGCATTCTAATGTGTTTTTACTTTCAGGAGAATTGGGTGAGCTATGAAAAATAAGACTTCAAATATCCAAAATATATATTTAGTGCTTCATTCATATTCCAGTGCTAATTCAGTTTAGCTTCTTTGCCTGTATACCCTCAACATCGAGGTAAGATTTTAAGGCCTTGTGTTTCAAGTGAGGAGAGACCTGATTCCAATTTTCTTTTAAGTTAGTGATAAATCTACTGAGTAATGCTTATTTGAAAGCCATTAGCTGATGAGTTATAGTTATAGTACACTGAACTAAATAACCAAAATGTCTGAAGTATTTTGGATTTCCTCTTTTCTCTCCAGGACTACAAGTGAGGTCTGAAAAGGTCAAGGTAAAGTTTAGTGACAGCATGGCCCTGAGGTTGACTCGTGGACTTGTTCATGGTAAAGCTCATGGAATTTCCCATGGAAGCCAGTGTACAGAGCAGCATTTGCAAATCACTTTCATTTTAATTTCCGATTTCTCAGTTCCATGACAACCTTTTCATCACCATAAAAGTAGCATCAAGTGTGTGGGGTTTAAAAATAATGGTATTTGCTGATGGCAAGTGATGCCAACATCTGGGACTGCCTGGAGCAGGATCTGGCATGTCTCAGTGACTCTGGGTGACGCTGGCCCAAAGCATTGGTTGGACACTCAACTCATTTCAAATGAAATGTGCCCTTCCTTAGGCTGTTTTTTTTTTCCATCGAGAAACTCTTTCACAGGTCCATCTGAATAAATCCTTCACAGCCTTCACGACCCACATATGAAGTTTTATCTTCTCCAAGAGGCCTTTTTTGCCCACCCTGTAATGCCTCCCTCCTGACGTTCTGTTTCCTCGCTAAGAGGAAGCTCTGCAGTGCAGCGCTCCGCACAGTACGTTGTTTGGGTCTGCTGTTCAGCCAGTCCATGTGGATTCGATTTGGGTGCAGCGCCATGTCTCCTGTAACCTTGCACTGCCCACAGGGCCTCGTCCTTAGTGCTCATAAGCCATGCTGCTTAGTAGTGGACA
The DNA here is from genome assembly GCA_004024845.1 of Tonatia bakeri. Taxonomy (NCBI): domain Eukaryota; kingdom Metazoa; phylum Chordata; class Mammalia; order Chiroptera; family Phyllostomidae; genus Tonatia; species Tonatia bakeri. The sequence continues at coordinate 15,236 of PVIA01014615.1, forward strand.
GCTAGTTAGGGACTGGCATTCTTACAGTTCCTGGGTGTGAGAACAGCCGATGACTGGCAACGGGGCCTCATTCTCAGCAGTCAGGTAGTTTGTAGGCTATCCCACTCCAGGGTGGACCAGTCACATAGGCCGTGAGGTAAATGTCACCCACTGGATTGCACCACGTAGCAGCCCTGAATGTCCTCTTGCACCTGCAAGTGGCCTGTGTTTACACATTACTGCATCACATTGGCCAGTCTGGAGGATCTGTCCTACCACCTTCCTTTTACATTTTTGTATTTTATTGGGACGTTTAAAAATTAGGAGTGAATCTAACCCTTCCATAACTCTTCAGGACAGTGTTTTTCAGAGTGAGGTCCTGGACCCTTGTATCAGAAAACTCTGGGGCACTGGGTAAAATGCAGACTCTCAGCCCGGTAGACTCAGAAGAGCCTGGGCGTGGGGCTTGAGGCTTTCGTGGGCAAGACTGACGATTCACTGCCTGGGGAAATGACTGCTGAAATAGCTCCCCAGTAAGGTGGAAACTCTGGTACCTACAAGGGCTAATAACATGGCCCTTAACCTGTCACACTGTTGTGATATACACCTTTTCTGACTCATTTAAATTCAGCCACTACTTAGTGAGCAGTTGCTCAGTGCCCTCCACAGTGCAGCCTCAGTGGGAGAACTGGAAGTGAAAAATATGGCCTTTGCTTTCAAGATGCCAATAATCTACGTGGAAAGAAAAGATATACAATAAATATGTGTAGTCACATACATAGCTGCATATCAGTACATACTATAGAGAGATGGCTTAAAAACATTATTATAATAATACAGGCCTGTAGGGTTGACTGGGGAGTTGAGATGTATCCTCGGGATCACATATTGATTGCTTTCTGGTGTGACTGGATGTCAGTACTTGAGGCCGGCATTTGCGCGAGAGGCGAACCATAGTCTACAGTACAGTGGAAAAGGCTACAGGCCTAGGGATCAGAGTTCACAGTTTTGCATTCATGTCAGAGCCCTAGTGAGTCATAAAAATGTTGGTTCTTTTAATTATTGGAAAAGTAAGATTGTTGGTTAGGGTGAGTCACATTTTAAATTCATTCACTAATTTTTGAGTAAATTAAATTTATATGTATTTACAAATTAGACCATATAAATATTCAAATGCATAATTAGTGCCTTAGCTTTATATGCCAATACTTGGTTAATAGCCTCTGTGGCATTCTAGAGGACATTAAAGGGGAGGTCAAGAAAAGGAAGGGCCTCATTTTTGACAGCTATCCAGTGATTATTACATTAAAACTTTATTTCATCAGAATACTTGACAAATATTTATTTTACCAAAACACAGAAAAATGGCCAGAAAGCCATTTTTGTTTGTATATTTCTCTAAAATTTTACTATCAAGTGAAATTTTATTTATAGTGTAAAAAATACGGTTTTCCTTCTGATCACATCCTGGTCATGTGAACATCAGTTCTCACTAGATAATTGATTAGTCTAGATTAGATGATTGTGAGAGCCTTCCCTACATCTCACTTGGGCCTGCTTTACATAGAGCTGTGGCAACGGAGACCTGGGCGGGAGCTATATATGTAGGTTAATGTCTGTTTTTACCACTGAAGACTCACACATATAAAAACAATAACTCGAGTGGTTTGAATTTTAGTTCAGTAATTTCTTCTCAGGGGTGATAGAGCCGAAGGGAGTCCGTGGTGTCTCCTACTGAATTCATCTCGTTGAAGACCACCCCTCAAGCCCACCCAGATCCTCTGGGAGTCTTTCCTTTTTGTTTTTTAAGCCATAATTCTTGATTCACTTCGTTTTTCTTATATCGTGTCTCTTCCTCCCATCCCCAAAGTAGAGAAGACAAAGTAAATTAAAAGAAGTTGAGGGTTGCCCTTTAAAACTTTTTTATTTTACTGTCAGGGCCAGTCTGAGGTTTTCTGCCACCTTTTCTAAAATTTATGCCTGGCATAATTCTGATTTTTACTACCGTCTCTGTGCAAACACACCCAGGCTTATGCTGATGGTGGCACTACTATTTCTTCATGGCAAGACTTTAAAAATTTCTGGAAACTTTAAAATCATGGAATAAAACCTTGTGGGTGTAATGGGTGTGGAAATAGGAAATTTGGGGGAGACAGTGGAAACATGTGCCAGAGTATTTGGCACCCTTTAGAGGACCACAGAACTTCATTCTTTTTTCTTATTCTAAATAGACACAGAGTTTAAAAAAAGGTATCAGGCACAGTTTGCTAATAAAAATAAGAGGTTTGGTAGCTGTATTTAAGGTTGGGAAGGCCAGGACAAATTTCATTAATGCAATAATAACCCGTACTCCCTCTACCCTCCAAGCACACACTTCTTCAGGGAGGAGGAGACTAGCAAATGAAAACACGAAGCTTTAAAAAAGTAAGGTTTTTCATATTGGTGTTTCTGTTTTTCTCTGTCAGTCCTCTTACAGTTTTGCAGCAGAAACAAAAGATGTGATGAATCTGTAATAGCCCATTTGGTAGCCCATGGTAACATGGGATAATCTGGACCTTTTGAGAACTTCTGCCAAGCTAAACGTGTGCTGTGTAAAGTTCAAGAACTGGGCTGCTGGCTTTTCTTCCCACCACCTTTGTCTTCAAGTGGGGCTTGCTAAGTAGTGGGGATCTCTAAGGCTCAAATGGGGTCTGAGTGCCGTGGAATATGTGCTTGAAGATTTTTCTAACTGACTTCTAAATTCTTAAAAACACTTTTCAGTAACTCGGTAAAGGACAGTATTTTAGGTTTGTGTAGTGTCGTGTGTGTTTCTGTATGTACAGGGCCGGGCAAAAGTAGGTTTAGGGTTATAACACAAATACTACAATGTTAAGTTGAGTTACTCTTTATAAGAAGAAAGTAGCACTGTCCATTTCATAGGTTTTTTTTTAAAGATTTTTATTTATTTATTTTATTTTTTTTAGAGAGGGAAGGGAGAGAGAAAGAGAGAGAGAGAAACATCAATGTGCGGTTGCTGGGGGCCATGGCCTGCAACCTAGGCATGTGCCCTGACTGGGAATCGAACCTGTGATGCCTGGTTCGCAGCCCGCGCTCAATCCACTGAGCTACGCCAGCCAGGGCTTGTCCATTTCATAGGTTTTATAAGGTTGAACCTGATTGGCTTTGTTTTAATCACCATTCCTTTTCTGTTTTCAGAGGATGTTAAGCAAGTTTTTGGACAGACTACCATTCACCAACGTATCCCCTTTAACTGGGACTCGGAATTTGTGCAGCTGCATTTCGGAAAAGAACGGAAGAGACACCTGACATACGCGGAATTCACTCAGTTTTTGCTGGTGGGTCTGGCTCTTGAAAAGAGTGCATGAGTAAAACTGAGATCCTGATTTACTTCAAACTTTCTATCCCCAAGCCAGATCATCCCATCTGAAAGCATTTCTCTATTTATTAGGGTGTAAGACCATGGGATTCAGTGGGCTGGTACAGATTGTGTAGAACCCCTTTACGTTTCAAAGGAATGTTTAAAAGGAATGCAGATAGACGTCCCAGGAAATCAAATGATTTGCCCAAGAGCCATGTAAGTGAGGAGGGGCAAAATTGGAACTTGAACCCTTGACTTATGACTAGTTCCACCACTGTTTAGCAATGTTTTGTTTTCCCCTGAGAAATAGCTACATGTTATCATTAGCATCTAACGGCAGTATCATTGCATCTGTGACCTTTCCTCGACAAGGCACAGGGTCTGGAGATTGGCTGCATGTTAGAGTTACCTGGTAAGCTTTAAAAGCTATTGTTGCTTAGGTCCCACTTCTAGAGATTAGATTAGATTAGGGATTGGGGGGAGGGGCAGACGGCCCAGGCATTGGGGTATTTAAAATTTCTTAGGTGCTTCTAATGTGCCACCGAGTTTGAGAATCACTGTTGAAAGGACACTTGCTGCCCACGTCCAGCGTTAAACTGCGGGAGTCGTCGACATTTGTGGGATGTACCTGGTGCGGTCACTCCTGCATTTCTCTGAGCTCCCCCTGTGCCCACCCTCCCCCTACCCTGCCTTTTAATCATCTCACTGGACCACTGATGATGCCAGTGGAACAGTAGTAAGAAAATATGATTACAGTTAAATTTTCCTCTGAAGCATAATTTTTAAAATATCTTAACTGTGACTTTGACATCAGCTGCCAGAGGTGAACATCTACATATCTAGATGACAAACCACTCACTGTTCCTTTTGGATTGTCAGGCTTTTGTTTTGTTTCTCTAACAATTACATTTTATATGTTATTAAAGGTAATACTTTCAAAAGAGTCATTAAAGGGGATTAGCTTGCTATGTATAAATTTGCCAGGGAAACCACCTTCTGTTCTTTGTCACTAGTAATCTCATAAGTGGGTGCCCTGGTGTCCCTGCTTCTGTTGTGTGCCCGAGACCTTGTAAGAGCCTTTCTTCCGAGCAGTGTGGAAACACAGACATGGGGGGAGGTGGCGGACACAAGGGACACACACGTGCAGCGTGCCGTGTGCTCATTCGTGCAGCAGTTCGGGGCATCTGTTCCTGGGCACCGGCATATGGGAGAGTTGACTTCAGTGGGAGCTGCTCGTTTTGACTTGTACTGGTATTTGTTATGATACATGAGATTGTCATGCTGTGTACTTTGCTTTTGTTTTCCTGGCCTTTGGAAATGCAAAACAAAATACATTAAACCTGCTTTAGTAGTATTCTTTTTTTTTAAATATTTTATTTATTTATTTTTCAGAGAGGGAAGGGAGGGAGAAAGAGAGAGAGAGAGAGAGAGAGAAACATCAATGTGTGGTTGCTGGGGGCCATGGCCTGCAACCCAGGCATGTGCCCTGACTGGGAATCGAACCTGCGATGCTTTAGTTCGCAGCCCACGCTCAATCCACTGAGCTACGCAAGCCAGGGCTAGTAGTATTCTTTTAAAAACATGTTAATGTCTCTGAATCTCCATGCACAGTTCTGTGTCGACATAAACCTACGTAAATAACTCAAGTGGAGAGTGGAATGCAAGTTGGATTTCTGCTGTTGTTTATACAAGACGTTGGCGCGCAGTAGGAGGCGGTATTCATTTTGATGAGGAATAATTGCAATAATGCTATTGAGACAAATGCCTCAAATTAACTTTATGGAATACAGCCTAATTAACTTTTAGTCTTAATGGGACGTTAGCAGTAGTGAGACTGATCACGTTTTCCTTTAAGCAAATATCAATTATGCTGAATTGAGTCGGCTGTGTACTACTCACAGCGGCCTCTGGGCCTTCCTTAAGATGTAGAGAAGCCAGAATCAAAGATTAGGTGACTCAGGGATTCCTGATGAGGTTTCCAGCTTTGTCTTGTAGGGCATGCACTTGAATTTGACTCCGTTCTATAATAGCAAATGGATCCATCCCACTGTGTTTTGCATGGCATAATTTTGACTTTGTAGCCCAAATGCAAGTGCTTAGCTTTTATAGATTAACGTGGTTTATCATGGATAATTTAGGGCCTTGCTATTGTATCCCACTCAGCCCAGATATGAAGGAATTAAGGGGTGTATCATGATGGACTTACATGCATGCTAATGGAGTGCCAGTTTTGATGTCTACGATTGGGGCACCACCCCCCAGCACACACATACACACTGCCCCCAATTAAATGTTTTGTTTGCTTCCTTTGCACACTTGTCTGGGTTCAGGGAACTTCTCACAGGCATATGTGAACTTAATCTCCTACGTTTTAGGCTCTTGCTTTGTCAAGCATGCACCTGCCTTTCTGCTCTAGGGCAAGGCTCAGAGACATGGGCACCGACTCCTTGGCTGGCGCCAGGGTCATGAAAGCAGACACTTGGCTGCTTGACACGTGAAAGAACAGCCACCATGCATGCTGCTACCTGTCACCTGCTAAGGAAGAGGTGCAGTCAAAGGAACAGCTGAGAAGTGCTTGTGGTTTCAGGGAGCCTGAGCAGTGCGTGGAGATAACACTAAAGTCTCCGTCCCACTGAAGATTCTAGAAGGTGGTTCAGGTTGGCTGCAGCCAGTTGAAGCCTCACATGCAGGTGTGTTACCTGTGTTTCCGTATTTTTGCATGTTTGTGATTGGAGGGCAGTGCCTGTTCTTTGCAAGGTCAGGTTGTTTTTCTTCCTTTACTGAACATGTAACTTTGTCTAAGCAAGTGTGAGTTTGTCACAAGCCACAGCATGGTGGTGAGGACTTCACAGGTTTGTCTGTGCACAGTCTGGACAAGCTGCCCACCCACCGAGATGGCGCTGCTTACAGGCATCACTTGAGTGCTGACCTGGTGTGTTGTTTTCTGTACTTTGGATATAAAATGCATGAAGTGGATAAAGTTGATATTCTTTGAGCTAAACTTGCCTTGTTTACACTTTGCGTCTGGATTGTAGTGTTGAAGTAAGCAACCCTTCTTCACTAGAGCGTTGGTCCCATTCCCAGGGAAGGTTTTCAGAAGGGAGTGGGGCGTGGGCCTGCCAGCTCATTGTTCTCCTTCTGCCTTCACTGCTGCTGGCTTTTTGTGCCCCGTTCCATCATCTCCACTTCCCTGCAGGAGTGAGGGTGTGCATGTGCGAATGAAAGCACAGTGTTCTATGTGGGTATGCATGTGTGTTATAAACATCCAGTGAACTTTTCCATATACCTCTCCCTCTCAGATCCTAGAGGAAAGCTCTAGTTTTATGGTGACTAGTTGAATAATTCATTTTAATATACTGAAAACAGTATACTCAGAGAAGAATGTGGAGATATCTTTCTGTGTGTATCTGCTGGAACTCCTGTTCACGAATGGTAGTAACGTAAAACTCTACCCTGTCTGGCAGTATTTTTTGTGTTGTGATTATTACTCACACGGAACAGTCCATCCAATCAGCAAACGTTTGCTGAGGGTGCAGGATTTACCACGAGGCCTTATGCAGAGTGCCAAGAGGTGAATAGATAACAAGTTGTGAGGCACTTGTAAAATCTAAGGGTGGTTTCTGTGCTTTCCTGCCAGACAGTGCCAAAGGAGCAGCCACAAACAGGTATGAAGTGTATGCCTTCCAAGGTTGCTCTTTGTAGCATCAACCCTCGTGGCACATATGAACCCGAAACCCCCATTCAGAGTGTGGTTAGAGCAGCCACCCAGAGTACAGACTTAGAGGGCAGACACCAAGGTCATTCAGCTAACTGCCCTGCTTTACAGATGAGGAGATCGAGGCCTTTCATGTTAAAAGCTGTCTTGGTGGTATCTCATTTGCAGTTTTGATTTGCATTTCCTTAATGACTGATGATGCCAGGTGTCTTTCATGTACTTACTGGCCACTTGCGTATCTTGTTCGAAGACATGTTTATTCAGATCTGTGGACCACTTCTTACTGGGTGGGCATTGTAGGTAACTGTGAATGCAAAGTGGAAGTGTTCAGACTTTTCTGCCAAATTATTCTGTAGAGTCAGTACTAAGAGTCATTCTAAAACAAAAAGTAATAATCATAACAATCTTTACAATTTACAAAGTGCCTTTAAATACTCTGTGTCTGATAATAACATCCCCTAAAACCCTGAGAGGTAATTATCATTATACCCTATTATATACAAAAGAATAAACAGACTCTAGGGTAAAATTTTGCATTTATCGGTAATTTTGGGGGGAAATGCTTATGGTTTTCATTAGGTTCCCAAAGGTGTACCCCAAACTACTACAGAGAAACTGTTCTAGAACTTATCTTCTTCCATAATAAGATCACACACATGTGATGGATTTAAAAACATGGTGCTATTACCACTATAGTATACTGTCTCCAAGGCCAAGGCCAAGGCCAAGGAGGGTTAGCTTCTGTTGCTGGAAGAGGCTGTGCTGGTGAGTGGGAGTGTCTAGTCATGTACTGCTAGAAATTTAACATTTTGGTTCACAACCCAATTAATTACCTGATATGATCATTAAAAAGTCCATAATAGGGGTATATATTACTGTTGCTTCCATTTACTTTTTGATAATGTTTTATAATCATAGGTATATATTTCACACATAATTATTACAATTTTAATATAATCTACACATAGGAATATCTAGTGTCTCCCGTATCAGAATAGAAAAATAGAGGATTGCTTCCAAATCCAATGTAGTTGTTAACTAGGAAGCTGTTGCTATTAACTACCTCTCATAGAGCATTTTTCGGCTTAGAAAGTGCTTTGACTTGTGTTTGTCCTTATACCACCTTTGGTGTCAGTTGCTGTTGTTACTAAGTAAAGGATGAGCACACAGAAGCTTAGAGAAGTTCTTCTAGATTTGCTTATGGTGAGACAGGTGGAACTAAAGTTGATTTTAGTTTTCCTAAATCTCTAACAGTGTTCTATCGAATGTTATATAAAATTTTTCTGGAGTGATTATTTTAAAAAGCCCACTTCTGGGCCTCTGTCCCCACCTAGGGTCTGCTTCCGTAGGCCTATATGAATAGGGCCTAAGAAACTGCCCTTCAGACAAGCATCCTGAACCATGGTGTTCCAGATGGCCCACACATTGAGAAACGCTGGTCCAGACTATAAAACCCTGACTGTTGAAAGCACAGAACCTGGTCTTCAGGCCTTCATCCCAAGATTGACGGCAAGCTCTGAGAGGCAAACATGATCAGATTTGTATTTCAGAAAGGTCACTCTGGCTACTGTGCAGAAAGTCGTGTGGAGGGGGATCTGACCTAGGAGAGGGGGACCAGTAGGTCCCTTCCAGTCCCAGACAGAAACAACTACGGGTTACATGGTAATGGTGATGAGCGAAAGTGAATGGGTTCAAGAGAAGTTAAAGGGACGGGCCTGACCGGGCTTGGTGATAGGATGAGGTCAGCAAGAATTTGCAGAGCTCATGGTTGATTCCTGGCTTTTAGTCTTGGGCAAGTAGGAGGGTGGTGGTGCTGGTTTACCAAGATGGGGGCACAGGAGGAAGAGGAAAAGGGGGTGTTCATGAGGGCAGTCTGAGTTTGTAACTGCTTTTCACACAGATGTTGCTGGATTGTTTCCACCTCCTCTCCTCAGCTCCCCGGAGTTAGGATTGTACTATAGGAGCCCAGCCTATGGCCCCAACAGACCTGAGCATTTCCAAAGAATTCTGTTTCCCATTTTATGAAGTTAAGACATTTATTCTGTTTCCAGAGGCCTTCATCCTTACTCTAGGAAGAAGAATCATCAAGATATCAGCAATGCTTTCAGTTGGTGAAGAGGCCAGATTTTGAAGTTGGGGTTTCATTAGTTACCTAAGAAATAGGAAAGCTGACTTGAGAGGAAATTGAGCTAAAATTATCTGTAATTTTCATCAAATTCTCATCAAATAGTGTTTAAGAATGGTTACCTGACCTGTTGGATAACTCTAATCACAAGGGTTCTTCTGGTGTGAGAAGCTTACCATAACTTTATTCAGGTCCTCGTTTTGTCAGAAGAGGACGATGAAACTCAGAGAGGTGACTCATAGTAGACAGAGCTCAGAGTAAAGCCTGGGAATAGAGCTGTGTCTGGTGCTCCAGACTGGCCATGCATGCTGGTAAGGACCCCTGACATCAGATCACATGATCCCCATGACAACCATGTTGGATGCCAAACCCTATATATTCATACCAATAATAAAATTGAACAAGTTTGGTTCTTGTCCTGAAGTCAAATTGACCATGATTTTGGCTTCTAGGTCAGCATGGCTGACAGATCAGCCCAAATCTTTTCTGTGTAAAAAGGACATTTTGATTGTTCAGGTTCTGAGCCCTGGAGAGCAGAGCTCTGGTGCTGGTGGTTGCCACGTGTCCCTCTAGCATCACTGCTCCTCGTCAGCTGTGGTCGGGATTTTATAGTCCCCGTCACTCATGGTTTGCTACTATATTTGTCACAAAACTTTCAACACACAAAGCTGTATGTGTTAAAAAAGAAATTGTTCCTCCTCACCATCCATAAAAACAAAACATAATAATCTTCAACCATGGCAACATAGAGTTCTCGAGCTTTGGAACTGATAGAACATTTTGGGTGTTAGCAAAAAACAATCCCTTGTGGGAGAACTTGCTGAAGCCACAGCTATTTAAACAGGCTAGTGCGTAACTAGCAAGGTCCTTGCTTCGGATTGAGTAACCTGAGCCATTGGTGCCTCCCTGTTGTCCCTCAAATGGCCATCTGTATTAGTTAAAATATCTAGACTATGGATCTTTAGTAGCCAGAGACCTTGATTGTATTTGCATTTTTAACATGTGCATGCTTTTTATGTTGATTTTAAGTCAGACCAGATGGGCCCGCCATGCAGCTGTGCTGCTGCTTCATCCATGCACCGTCACTTGAAGTTCCGGAATGAAATAATGAGCAAAAGTGGCTAACGTTGCTCGCCATGAGCTCTTCCAAGAGATTAGACTGTGTTTTGTGTCCAAATGAAAGCCATTGCCCTTTCGGCGATGGGTGACCTGAGACACGAGTGGGGATATCCTGGTCACTCGGAGGATCAGGTGCAGGACATTGCGTTCACATTGCGTTTCCTGCTCTCAGGGAAAAAGAACTCAGCGTTCATTGTGCTGTTGTGTCCGTGGCATTAGTCAGCTTGCTGTTTTGTTGGGCAGCCTGTTGTGCAGGGTTTTATAGTAACATCCTGGTAAAAATGAACACTCCGTACAGCATCTCCCCAGCTGGTCCCCACTGTGAAGTTAAACATTAAATCAGAAGAGCAGGGAACTGGAGAGGGAAAAGCTCTGTCCTCTGTCTCCAAGGTGTTGCTTGCCTGCAGTGCCACTACAACCCTGCTTTGAAAGGCCCCACCCAGCGAATGGAGGACCACAGTTCCTTGTGAGCCGAAGGCAAGGGCTGAATGTGGGGAGCCCAGAAAGATGTTAAGAATCAGAACTACCTGTCTCTCTGCCTATTTCATTGCTAAGTTCCATTTTTATTTTTTAAAATATGTAGATCTTTATTTTAACTAGATTTTTCCATCAAAGTAGCATAGGATAATGAAAATGAAGTGGGTATTTACATATTAAATAGTGTATAAGTTCTGATACATGATGTAATGTAGATTTTATTTGAAATAGGGCTAAATATGATACCAATTTTATAAGCATACTGTCTTTATACATTTT
>PVIA01014616.1:0-26290 GCA_004024845.1 Tonatia bakeri
GTGCCTTGACTGGGAATCAAACTGGCAACCCTTTGGTTCACAGGCCCGTGCTCAATCCACTGAGCTACACCAGCCAGGGTTCATTTTTAAATTTGATATATTTCTCATCATTGCAGGATAAATGCCACACAGTCTCAGAGTCTGCAAAGTATTCGCCAATTGGAGAGCCAACAATTTCTCCTCCATCACTCCCAAATCAGGCTGCTGAAGATCAGACTTCCACAGTAAAAAGAGATGTCCGTCCAAAGACAAAAAATATGAACAGATTTCCTCTTCTTTCTGAAACGTCAACAAAGCAAGCACCAAGTGACACGAAGCCCCAGGTCACGTCTCCTGTAGAAGATGAGGCAGCTTATGACATTCTGAGAAGATGTCCTCAGTGTGACATCCTACTTCCCCTGCCCACCCTAAACCAGCATCAGGTACCAGCCTCGGTCCCTTCCTTAGCTGGCTGCACACCGTCTGGACAGCGCTTAGAGAAATGCAGAACCTGCAGGCTGTTTGCAGACACTGCCGCTGGAAAAGCCCTTCCCCACCTCCTCCTTCCTAGCACTTCCCACCTGGGTAACTTGCATGCTCTCCCAGAGACTGGCCACCTTCGCAGGCAGAGCCAGCTCTAGCCAGGGGCTGACTGCAGCAAACGCTTGAAACAATTGAGTGAATGACTGAAGCAGACAGCATCCACTCTAGCTCTCTCCTGGTATAAATAAGGCAACGGTGGCCTGGAGACGGAAGCCTTGCTCAAGACCCTAAGTCTATCGGTGTCTTGCTTCCAGCAGATCGAGGTTTTCCTCCAACAGATGAGGATTTGCAGCCTCAATATCCTGAGTTTTACATCCTAGATTATTTTCTATTGGTTTCCATCATGTACCAGTTACAATGCAAAGTTCTTTACAAACAGTTGATCTCCATTATACATAATAAGCAGATATTTTTATCCCAGCCTTACAAATAAAGAAACTAGACGGAAAGGTCGAGCAGCTTCCCCAGGATTATATGATTAGACAATGGCAGAATTCCAACTGGGACCCACATGTTCATAGTCCCAAAGCTGGTGCTCTTAAGCTCCAGGTTGGATGCTTCACTTAAAAAAAAAAAGAAAGAAAAAGCTTTCATTATTTGCTGTTTTTCAAAATACATGAGATAATACCATACAAAGAAATACAGACAGAGGCAGAGCCAATCCTCCCCACTCCCGCCCCCACCTGTTCCCAAGTCCCCTGCCCTGAGTTACCAACATCAGCAGCCTACTGGGTGTCCCTTCCAAGCCTTACCTTGGCTCACTCACACCTGAACAAACCCACACAGGGTGTGAATCACCTCTTTTCCCCATGTATTATCTTCCTATACTTGTTACACCACCATTTGCCGTTTTCACTCAATATCATGCACACTCCTTATGAAAAAGTAGGCCTAAATCTTTATCTTCTAACTTCTTCAAGCATCTGTACATGAACATAAGCATACAATTTTACAAAGATAGTTGAATTTCATACTTGCTGACAATGTTTTTAGTGCCACATTCTCTCTCTTTTTCTAACTTTTCAGTTACAGTTTACATTCAATATTATTGGTTCTTCTTAGGTGTGTGGCATAGTGGTTAGACATATGCTTACAAAGTGGTCTCCCCAATATTTCAAGTGTCCTCTTGGCACTGTAAATAGTTATTACAGTACTATTGACTATACTCTATACTCTCTATGCTGTAATTATATTCCTGTGACTACTAATTTGTGCTTCTTAATCCCTTTACCTCTTTACCCTGCCCCCCAAACTCCTCCTCCTGGATCCAGTCTGGTCTCTGTATCTATGAGTCTGTTTCTATTTTGTCTCTTCAATATTTTGCTCTTTAGATTCCACATGTAAGTAAAATCACAAGGTATTTGTCTTTATTTGTCTGACTTATTTCACTTAGTGTAATACCCTCTAGACCCATCCATGCTGTTGCAAGTGGTAAGACTTCCTCCCTTTTTTATAGCCATTGTATGAATGCACCGCCATGTTTTTACCCTCTCATCTGTGCATGGACCCTTGGGTTGCTACCATATCTTGGCTCTTGCAAATAACGCTGCAATGAACACAACGGTGCATATATTCTTTTGAATGAGTGTTTTCGGTTGCTTTGAATAACATACCCAAAAGTAGAATGGCTGGGTCATAAGACAGTTCCATTTTTAATTTTTCCAGGAACCTCCACACTGTTTTCCATAATGGCTGCACCAGTCCACATCCCCACCAACAGGGCACAAGGGTTCCATTTTCACGGCACCCTCGCCAACACATGTTATTTGTTGATTTATTGATGACAGCCATTCTGACTGGTGTAAGGTGGTATCTCATTGTGGCTTTAATTTGCATTTTCCTGATCATTAGTGAGGTTGAGCATCTTTTCATATGTCTATTGGCCATCTGTATGTCCTTTTTGGAGAAGGATTTATTCAGGTCTTCTGCCCGTTTTTTGTTTGTTTGTTTGTTTGTTTTTTGTTTTGGATTGTGGTTTTGGGGGGTGTGGGGGTTGGTGTTGAGTTGTCTGAGTTCTTTATAAATTTTGGATATTAACCCCTTATCAGATGTGTCATAGGCCAATATCTTCTCTCATTCAGTAAATTGTCTTTTTGTTTTGTTGCTGGTTTCCTTTGCTGCACAAAAACTCTTTAGTTCTTTGTAGTCCCATTTGTTTATTTCTTTCTTTTGTTTCCTTTGCCCAAGGAGATGTAACAGAAATATTGCTAAAAGAAATGTCAGAGATTTTACTGCTTGTGTTTTCTTCTAGGAGTTTCATGGTTTCAAGTCTTAAATTTACATTTAAGTATTTAATTCATTTTGAGTTTGAAGGGGTTTTTATGTGGCATAAGAAGGTGGTTTATTTTCTCTCCACCCCCCCTTGCATTTACCTAATTTTCCCAGTATCAGTTATTGAATAGACTGTCTTTTCCCCCTTGTATGTTCTTGTCTCCTTGTCATAGATTAGTTGACCATACAGGAGTGGGTTCATTTCTGGGCTCTCTATTTTGTTCCAATGATTTATGCATCTGTTTTTATGCTAGTACCATGCTGTTTTGATTACCATAGGCTTATAGTATACTTTGATATCAGGTAATGTGATTCCTTCAACTTTGTCCTTCTTTCTCAAGATTGCTATAGCTATTTAGGGTCTTTTTTGGTTCCATATAAATTTTGGATTATTTATCCTAGTTCTGTGAAAACAACCATTGGTATTTTGACAGAATTGTGCTGAAACTATAGATTGCTTTGGGTAGTGTGGATATTTTAATGGTATTAATTCCTCCTATCTATGAGCTTAGTATATGTTTTCACATATTTGTATCTTCTTTAATTTCTTCCTTCAGTGTCTTATAATTTTCTGAGTGCGAGTTTTTTATATTCTTGGTTAAGTTTATTTTTAACCAAGGTGTTTATGTTTAACTTAAGTGTTTTTTTATGTAATTGTAAATGGGATTATTTTCTTAGTTTCCCTTTCTGATAGTTCATTATTGGTGTATAATGGGTATTTATCCATTTATTTATTTTGGATATTTATTTTGTATCTTGCTGCTTTACTGAATTCATTTATCAGTTACAGTAGTTTCTTACAAGAATCCTTAAGGTTATCTATAAACAGTTCCTGTCATCTGCAAATAATGACAATTTTACTTCTTCCTTTTTAATTTGGAAGGTTTTTCTTTCTTCTTGTCTGATTGCTGTGGCTAGGACTTCCAGTACTATGTTGAATAAGAGTGGTGAAAGTGGACATCCCTGCCTTATTCCTGATCTTAAGGGAAAGACTTTTAGTTTTTCCTGGTTGAGTATGTTAGCTATATGTTTGCCATATATGGCCTTCATTATGTTGAGATCATGCCACATTCTCTTACCTCCCACAACTTGTTTCTTTCCATACTTTCCTTCATCCTTTCCTTTCCTTATATAATAAGGCTGACAAATTTAGCAAATAAAAATATATTACTTGGGACAAAAATAAGTACAAACAACATGTTTGTTACATTTAAAAAGTTGTTTCTCTGAAATTAACATTTAAATGGACATTCTGTATTTTATCTGGCAACCTTATTATATAACCACTTAACAAACATACACATTTAGAATCCCCTTATATATGTTTCCTTGCATCTTAATGTTATGATGTAGCAACACCCAAGGACATCCCTCCCTTCAAGTCAATAATGTGGCTCTTTTTTAAAAAAAATGACTAAGAGTCCGTGGTGTGGTTGTTTTCCAATCTGTCCATCCGCCCACTGATGATGACAGGCCTCAAGTAAACATTGTCCCAAGCCACCCACAGGCCCCTCCTGGGTCCCTGGGTCCCATGCCTTTTCTCTGCCACCTGTAGCTCAGGGTTTGTGCTCCACAAACGAGGGTCGGCCATATCCAGATACCCCAGGAAGTAACGTTTCCCACTTTAAACACATCAAACTTCTCTATGTCCATTTCTTTAGGAGAAATGCTGGTGGTTAGCGTCATCGAAGGGAAAACAAGTGAGAAACTTCAGCTAGATTTGGAGAAGAAAAGGTACTCCAGATTTGGAAGATTTACTGGTCTCCCTGCTTACTTTGTGTGGTAGCCTTTACTTGCAAAAGGAGGTGGGTTTTCTTTCCTGGGTTTTTTCCTACGGAAAAAAAATGTTTGGATTTTAACTACTTTCCCCTTTTGAACAGAGATGTTGGTTTACTCAAGAGCCATAGATAAACCAGGAGAAAAAAAAGCCTCCAGCTCTTCTGTCTGAATTATGATCACACATCAGGACCCCACAGCCTGGACGCCCTGGAGGACCTGTGTGCATCTCACATCCCCAACTCATACAGCAGCGCACGAGAGCTCAAGCTTCCCCACACTCCCCGGCCAGCAGTTGTTGTCATTAACATTTTCTCTAATTTTAGCTATTCTAACAGGTATGCGGACATATCTTACTGTCGTTTCCAATGGCAGTTCCCTAATGTCTAATGATGTTGACCATCTTTTCATTTGTTTATTTGTCATCTGAGATGTCTGTTCAGGTCTGGTGCCCATTTTCTAAGTGGACTGTTTACTGTTGAGTTTTGAGATTATATATAGAAAGAGAGACGATAGAGACAGAGATGTAGATATAATTTCCTAAGAATAAAAACACTCCCTGAAAGCTTCCTGGTCCCCTTGCTCTCCTTCCGCACTGGTTTTGTAGGGCAGGGGGTGGCAGCATCCAGGGCAGCAGGGCCAGGCAGTGCACAGGGGAGGGGAGGGGAGGGGCAGGCCGGAAAGGAAGAAAGGGAGGGAGGGAGAGAAAGGAGGCTGGGTGGTAGGCCAAGGCTGCCTGAGAGTCCCTGCCTGATGTGGGTGGGTGTCCTCTAACTGGTCTGCCCACACCTCTGATGAAGGCCTCTGTCTATTAAACATTATCCCAGGCTCCCAGCGGCCCCTCCTGGCTAACCGGTGAAGCCCAAAGCAGTGGAGTGCCTTTGGAGGCTGTTGGTGGGGAGAGTGGTTGGGGGAAGCCTAGAGATGCAACCGGCAGACATTATACCCCTGCATTTCTGCCTGGTCTTTGGGGTGACCTGCTAGAGCACCAGCCCCCGCCTGGAAGGGAAGGGCCAAGGAAAGTGGGCTGATTGGGGCTCTCTATCCTCCCCCACCTGGAAAAGTGGGGCAGTTCTCAAGCTTTGTCAGTTAGGTGAGTCAGGTTTGCTTCAGACTTTCCTTTGGGGGCCCTATCTGAGGAAAGTGTACACCATGAGGTCAAGAGCCAAGAGAACGTGGCCATGGATTCTGGGGCGGGGAGGGGGGGCGGGGGGGGGGGAGATGCCTAAGCTGAATCTCTCGGGACCAACAGTACCCAGGGGTTGCGTCGGGACAGGAAAAGTGGCAGACTGAGTTCCACATTCGGGGCAGAACCGATTTCTTGCCAGAAGAGAGGAGGGCAGGGGACATGCCCATCTTCACCAGCGCCCCCAGCCTGGCGCCTGCCTGGGCCTTCTGCACGAGGACCGGTGTAGCTTTCTCCGCGCACGCGCCGCCGGTGACCCGGCAACCGCAGGTTTGGGCGGCTGCAACCGGCACCGATGAGCAGAGCCCCATGGGCGCCGCGCGTCACAAAGGCAGCGGGCAACTAGGCATCTAGCGTCCGCGAGGTCAGGGCGCGGCCCGGGAGGTCGCCGAGTTGGCATCTGGCGACCAGGCAGGCGTGTGCGCGGTTCCTGCAGCCCCAGCGGGGCGCAGCCCGCTCGGTGAGCCGGTAAAGGTGGGCCCTCGTGCCGGGCCGGTGCAGGTGGGGATAGCAGGGGACACCCCAGGCTCGCGCGGGGAGGGGCGGGCTACCCTCCTCAGCGGCCTCGTCCTGGAAGCTGCCTGTCCCCGCCCCTCTCCAGGGGTGACTGGACATCCTTAGGTTTCCTTTGCTGTGTGCAGCTCTGTGGTAAGGTGGAGCCAGCCTAGGTTCGAGAGTCCTTAGGGCGGGTTCTAAGCCCACCTCCCCACTTACTGTTCCATCGCACCTGGAGCCCTTCGTAGCCTTCCAGCACCTCTGGTTCCCCATTGGCAGAATGGGCGTGTTCACACCTTCCGTCAGGGATGCCATCCAAGCACCTTGCCGCCGACTTGCACTTGTACAGCGTTCACCTTGTGCCAGGCGCTGTTCTGGTGTTTTCTGTATGCCAGCTTCTTTCATCTTTTCCACACTGGGAGAAAAGGATTGTTATTACTGCTGTTCGAGTATGTGGAGACTGGGGCACAAGGAAAGCAATTCACCTAAGGTCACACATAGCAACTGGCAGAACCAGGATCCAACCCAGGAAGCTACACTGCCCGCCCCACGCCGCCCCCCCCCCCCCGCATTGGTGCAGAGTCTTCAAGGAGGGGAAAGTGTCCCAGCAATTACACATGACTTTTGGACCCCTGGCGACAACTTCCCCCGCCCACCACACATGTTCCTCCAGAGCGAGCGTCTGGTAATTCTTCCGTCAAGTGACTTGCTGGGCAAAGGGTTTCACTCAGCCTTCGAACTGGGTGTAGCTTCCCCGGAGCCCCTTCCAGGTGCCTGACTCCGGGCTAAGTGCTGTTCAGGTTCCCGGCCTCGGGCAGTCTGTTCGTGATGGAAGGGGCAGCCCTGCTCCTTCACTCGTTCCATGTTGAAGCGCCTGCTCAAAGAAAGAATGAGTCTGCCCCTGGTCGTGAGGACTGAGTGCGCCCCGTGGGAGTGGAAGGCTTGGACGCAGACCACACCAGGGATGGACAGCGGCGCAAGGGGAAAGAGAGTGGGCAGGCTGAGCACAGAGGCTGCGACTCCAGGAACCTGCTGGAGCCCTGTGTCCCGGGTGGGGGCAGACTGCTGCCGGCTCCCATGTGGAAGTCTGCCCGGATCCGGACTCCGGAGGACCCCCGGAGGCAGGACCCCGCTTGTTCCGTAGGCGATGGTGGGTGCTGAGGACAAAGGCGCAGGGGAAGACCTCAAACAAATCAGGCCCTCCTCGGGCGCTCGCCGATGCTGCTCATTGCCGCTGTGGTGCTGGCGGGGGCGTGGGCAGAAGACGGAAGGACACCACCTCGGATGCTTCTGTTCAGATGACCATGCAGTGGGTGAGGTGCACGCAGAGTGATACGGTGGACGCTTACAAACGTTAAATACACATTTGGCGATCGCACACGCAAACGAAAAGACACCGCACATCAAACGCATTGGTGAAGTTGCCTCCAGAGGAGGCAGTGGAGTGCGGTATAGCTAAAAGGGAAAGAAAGAATAAATAAAGCCAAAGAGGGGTCTTGGGCAGACAAACGTCTGTACTGAATTGAGAAATATAATGAATTTGTCCTTCAGCACCTGAGGCTTACCCCTTGTGGCAGTAGGGAAGAGTACAGGACATAGGGTCAGAAAGGCCAGCCTCCAAACTGCCCAGTGGCTAACTCGCTGTGTGACCTCAGGCAAGCCCCTCACCTCTCTGAGTCTCAGTTTCCCTCTGTAAAGAAATCAATGATCAGATCTCTTTCAGCTCTGAGTTTTTATCAGCCACTATCAATTATCTTGGGCCACTTGGTAGAGTAACCAATAAAAGCTTTATGGAGTAGTAGGGCTTAAAGCTTGAAGAATACGGGATTTTGGAGAGTTAAGGAAAACAAGGGCTGTTTTTAGGCAGGAGAAACATTGAAAGCAAAAAGCCGTGAAGATCTCAGCACATCACTAAAAAGTCTGAGGGCTCAATAGATGTTTCAGGCAGGCCTTAGCCCAGCTCTCCCCTGGGTCCCCAGCCTGGCTGGGGCACCACCTGCCATCCTACAGCTCGGTCAGGGACTTCCTGTCCTACCCACTTCTGTGCTCCCCAGTTACCACATAGCGTCTGCCAAAGAACTCACAATCCACCCCATTCCCACTGTGGCGCCACCCTAGTCCCAGGTTTGAGCCGGAACCCTCCTCTAAACCATCCTTGCTCCACTCCCCGAGGGTCCTTCCTAAACCTCAACACTGACCACATCACTTCTGGACATGTGACCCTGTGATCTTCCCTGGCCCCATGTGACCTCAGTGGAGGCTCTCCACCCTTGTTCTGCTGCTACACCTGTTGAATGTCAACACAGACATCAGCAATGTAGGTCAACACAGTGATTCTCATCCGGAAAAGGGGGCCATGTCAGGGTTCCAAAGCGTTGGGGAAAGAGGACAGTGGGACCCCCTGGCCACTGGGACGCAGCCTGTATCACGTCGTCCGGAGCCCCTTCGTCCAGCACCTCCCTCTGCTCTGGCTCCAGTTCCATCACTCCCCGCCCCTTACGAGTGAAGCCCCATACAATGCGTAGTTTTCTGCATGTGAACACGCCTTGCACATTCACAGTTCTGTGGCTTTACACACATTGTTCCCTCTGCCCGGGAAACACCAGATCTTCCACCACTACCACTGGGCCAACCAGTCCGCCTTACGAACCCTACTCGCCCTGCAAAACCCAGCTCAGGCATCAGCTGGCTGAGCAGCCCTCTACTCGCTCCACACCCAGACAGAATTACTCACCCCATTTGTGCTACCCTGTACCACGAATATGCCTGAACTTCTCACTTCTCCCACCCCGCTGTCATCAAGTGGTGGTCTGCATCCCTGATAGACCCCTAAAGGACTGTGGCTCTTTGCAGGTGTGGCCTGTATGGTGAATTTAGTATTTCACCACCTGCATCAGCACAGTGCCCAGTGCATGTCGGTCCACAGTGCGAATTCATTCAATTGGGTTTAATTTCTGTTTGGCAGGTAATGGCTCTTCCTTTTTACTCCCCACAGAAAACGAGTGATTGCTTTTCTTTCCTCACTTTTGGAAGCCCTGCCTCTCACACAGCTGCACTGGACATCCCGGTTCTTTGATGGATGACGAAAGCCAACTGATGCAGCCCCAAGACCAGAGCTGCTGGGCCACTCTGCCCGATGTGTGCCTACAACGTGTTTTCTGGTGGCTGGGAGATAGGGACAGGTCCAGGGCAGCCCTTGTCTGCAGAAAGTGGAACCAGATGATGTATTCGGCTGACCTCTGGCGATACAGGACCATCACCTTCAGTGGGAGACCTTCCAGGGTACATGCGTCTGAATTCGAGTCAGCTCTTTGGTATGTTAAGAAATTTGGTCGTTATCTGGAGCACCTGGAGATCAAATTCCTGAATCCTTACAATGCTGTCTTGACCAAGAAGTTCCAGGTCACCATGCGAGGCCTTCTCTCGAGTCTGGGCAAGAGTAACAACCGCCTGAAATCCCTTTCCGTTCAGCACTTGGAGCTGGACCGCCTGGTCTGGAGGAACAGCATCAGGAGCTCGTTCATCAAAAGTCTGAGCTTCTTCTTAAAGAAGATGGGCAAACACCTGGACTATCTCAACCTGAAAGGCACCCGGCTGACTGTGGAGCAAGGCTGCCACGTTCTCAACTCCCTGAGCTACTTAAGGGATGAGAGTATGGCGTCGGAGCTCAACATCGAGGACTTCTTCAGCCACCACCTCGCTGTCTACAGCAGCCCCCAGTTCAACAAGACCATGGCCACGTTCCGCAACCTGGTGTCCCTGACCCTGAACTACAACTGCATCTCCGACGAGCTGCTCGAGAACTTGTGTGAGAACAACGCCAGTACCCTCTGGACCATAAACATCAAATGCCACATTCATGACCCCCACGGGCAGGTCATCTGGGGCATGTCCTGGGCCAAGCTGGCCAGGTACGCCACCAATCTGAAGGTGAACTTCTTCTTTGAGCGGGTCATGAAGTACGAGCGCTTGGCCCGGATCCTCTTGCAGGAGATCCCAGTCAGGAGCATCAGTCTGAGAAGCTGCTATTTCAGTGACCCCGACTGGTCCATGCGGCCCACCCTGCTGGATCTCCTGCCCACCTTCCGGCACACTCTGCAGGTAGGTACAAGCTGAGGGTGGGGAGGCTTTCAAGGACGGACCTTGCCAGCTTCCTGGTTTCCCCAAAAGAAAGGCCACTGCCGAGCCCACACCACCCTTTGCTGGGTTCACACACACTCACTCAACCTTAGAGATTCTAACCAAACTAGGCCTCCCTGGCCCCATAAAACTGCAGCAGACAACAAAACAGGCCGCTCACTTCCTAAGTGCAACACAAGGAATTTCCTGGTTGACGCAGCCAAGGAAAGCTCCTATATCCCCAGCTCAGAGATGCGAGGCCTGATCAAGAAGGTGCATCTACAGGCCAGTGGCGGGTCTCCAGGCCCCTTCCTACCTTCCCACAGGGTCACAACAGGCAGGAAACAGTGTGACTTCAAACCAAAAGCCAGATTGGAGCCAAGTCACTGAGGGGCTTAGTAGTGTGGGCTGTTCCTCGATCTGGCAGTGCCCCATTTATAAAATCAGGATGATTGTGTCCCTCCTAAGGACCTCACTCACAGAAGGTTGTGACGATTGACATTGATAGGGATCAATAAATAAAACTAATAAGGACTACGGTGGAGTGCTAATGGCTCACCTGGTACTCGCGCAGCCCTCTAGTGGGCAGGCAGGCAGCATCATTGTTCTTTGTGCTACAGAAGAACTTGGGGTTTGATGGCCTGCCCACAGTCACCCTGGACCAGGACCTTGGTCGGTCTGGACTCTAAATGCATTGCCTCCAGACTCCAAGTTTTGCAAACTTGGATGAGCCCACCTTCATCTCCAATCCCTTCTGTGACCTATGTGTCCAGGGCATCTATCTAAAGGCCTCGAACCACGACAGCTCTCAGGCCCAAAGGCAGGCCACGGAAATGTTATGAACGATCCAGCCAGTCCCTGCATCTTGGCCCGCATAAGTCTTTCCCTTTGGCGCTTTTCCAGAAATTAACTTTTGAGTTCAACAACAACCACGAGTCACTCGACAAGGAGCTGCACCTCCTCATCTTATCCTGCAGAAAGTTGTTTTACTTCAAAATCTGGGCGTTCCTTGATGTTAAGTTTGTGGAGCGGATCCTGAAGAGTCAGGAGGAAGGGCAGTGTGCCCTGCGCACTCTCAAGGTAAGAGCCCCCTGGGGCGGTTGCTCAGCGGTAGAAGGGGCACCGGACCCCACGGCGCAGGCGTCCAGCCGTGCTTTTGCGGAGCCGGGACGGAAGTCAGAGATGAGGCAGGACCGGGGGCAACCCTATTGGCTGAGTCCGTCCATTGGAAGTTGACAGTTTCAGCAAAGGGAGCCCGGACTCTGCCTTAGTGGTTGGGTCTGGGCTTTTCCCGACTCCGCCCACCGTTGTGCGTGCGCCTCACGCGTATTGTCTCCAGAGCCTGAGTGCGCAGTCACGGTTATGTTTCTCTGTTGGCGCAGGTGAGAATTTACACGAACAGGTACGAGACAAACGAAGAGGACAGGACACTGCGGGAGATTTACCGGAAGTACAGAAAGCTGATCGATTCAGAGCTTAATTATTTTGTCATCGCCTACCCCATGATGTAGTGAGCGCTCTCCAGAGGAAGAAAGTAAGGAGCACTTTGAAGCCGAAAGCCTGTCTCTTATAGAAGGACACTTGGGGCGTCCCCTCCCCCACCCCCTTCTCTCTCTCCTTCCAGCCAGGCCCACACCAACATTCTCACCCCAGCAAAGGCTGGGACTGCTGGGGACAGGAAGGCCCCAGGCGACTTTAAAGTGCTATATTTATCAACTATCCAGGGGTAATTTCTCGTTTTGTCGTTTGATTTTGATTTTTGACACCCTCACTCAGCCACAGAGCTGAAAGTTCAAAGCCTCTCAGAGTGGTTTCCTACCCTGATTCCCGCTAACCTATGCACCTGGAAAAGTGTGACGAGCCAGGGAGGAAAGGGGATCATGTTTTCCCTTCACTGCCATTATCAGTTCAGAAATGCTTTCTGTCCTGGCCGGCCCTCAGGTCAGAGCCTCCTGAAACTGACCCTGGCCCAGTCTGATCTCGGAAGAATGGAAACCCACCAGCACGTCCTCCAACGAGGCAGGGAAATCTCCCTTTCAGAAGAAGCCCGCTGAGAGCTGGAACTCCCTCCTACAGAGGGAGCTCAGCCCCAAATTTATCAGTGTTGTGGGCTGATAGCTCCAGCACCTCCTTTTCTTTTTCTTTTAATCCTTACTCAAGGATGTGCTTGTTGATTTTTTAGAGAGAGAGGAAGGGGGAAAGAGAAAAAGAGAAACACTGATGTGAAAGAGAAACATTGATTAGTTGCCCCCCCACACACACACACACATACACGTGCCCCCATTAGAGATCAAACCTGCCCCCTAGGTGTGTGCCCTGACTAGGAGCCAGACACAACCTTTTGGTGTGCAGATGACACTCAACCAACCGAGACCCCTGGCCAGGGTCTTCTGTCTCCTCCGTTCAGGCAGCACGGCGCCCCGTCCTCAAGTGTGGGGCAGAGCTGGGGGTGGTCATTACGCTCATATTTACAAAGAATCTGTAATGCCATGGGGAAATGTCCCCAAAGTGAAACTAAGTGAAAAAAGACAGGACTCAAAACTATATTTAGTGTAATATAAATCATACAAAACACATAAGGGTTTTTTTCCCCTTTGAAAGCATAGAAGGAATACACCAAAAATGTTAAAAGTTATATCTGAATGGTGGAATTGTGGGTAGTTTTAATTTTCTTTTATATGCTTTCCCACAGTTTTTAATTTTCTACTATAACCAGATGTTATTTTTTATAATCAGGAAACAATCCAGTGTGTTTCAAATAGGGAGTAATTATCAATTTCTGAGCCCGGGCCATAGGGATGTATTGCTTCTGGTCGTTTGAGGTTTTTGTGCAGATAGTTGCATATAGGGTTTTTTCCAATAGATATAAATTAATAAATCTCAGAATACTTGGCAAGTGTCTCGTTTCAGATTTTGTGGCCTGTTTAGTATGCTGTGTCCATATTTATGCTCAACGTTTTAGGCCTTTAGTTCACATAGATTTCAACTTTCCCATCGCTTCCACATTCGCTGTCTTGTCTGAATGTCCCTGCAGTGCTTCTAGGCAGACATGGCTCCTGTCCCACAAACGTTCAGGAAAGGTGGACACTGGTGAGGGAAATAGGGTCCCGCCTGTGATAGGGTCCCGCCTGTGACGAGCTCCCAGGTTTGATGGGGGAAGACTCTCTGCAGCACCATAGCCGAAACCCGCAGGGGCCCTGGGAGCCATCTGGCTCCATGTGGACCATGGGGGAGGGAGCTGGCTTGATGCAAGGCGGAGCCTCCGCTGGAACCCAGAGCACCTGGGAGACAGATTGATTGATGGGTGTAATGATTCATAGTGTGGACCTGTTCCGGTTAGCTTCCTTTTACCCTCAAGCACAGAGTCTAAGCATGGAGGATCTTTTATGGAAAACATGTTCATTAAAATGTTATTTATGTTAACACGTTTCCATAAGAGACATGATTTGTTTCACAGTTTTGCAGATCTCTTTCATGTCTGGCTTAATAGTAGACAGCTGTGTTCTCATCACTGCTTCGGCAATCTGTTCAGTATCATAGACCAGGTGGCCCCTGGAAAACTTTGTAGGGAATGCGAGGGAAAGGCATAATGTCTTGGTATTAGTGTTAAAATAGCTTTAGCCCCCATGGATTCCCAGAGTCAATGAAACAGGACCAAGACCTTGGGAAAACAGAGGGCACGTGAGTTTTCCGAACCCACAGATTTTTCAACAAGTGACCATTTTTTAAATTATGCCATTCAGAGGCCCTGTGGCAGAGGGAGACAGCCCACACTCGTGACCTGTGTGGCAGCTGCTTGTCCTTGCCTGTGCCCCTCCTCCAGCACAGAGCAGGAGGAAGGGACCGCTGTCTCCCACACGCCCGCTGAGGTTCCTCCTGTTTGTTGGGAGGAGCGTGGCGCGGGAGAGCTGTGTCCCACAGCTCTCTGTGTATCTGTGTTTATGAGCTGAAGTGCAGTCTGACTCCCTGGTGCTGCCTCTCTGAAGCCATGGCGACGTGCATTTCCAAGTGTACAAGGAAAGCAGGGCTGTGGCCGAATTGAAGTATAAACCATTGCCTGCAGGTGCGTGTTTACCCCTTTGTGCACAGTGCCCAGCCAGCTGTTTCAGAGAGGGACCCATGGGAATTCTCTCTGCAGTTTGAAGCCACAGAATCTTATGGGTCCATTGGCTAAATATCACACATGGTGAGAAATTTGCATGGCTTCCTTGGGTGGCACTTAGAAAATTAACCTAATTCCTACTCCTCTACATTTGCAAAATTGCAGGCTTAAGAAAGCACCATCTAGACACACACACACCCACACAGAAAGTCTTAAATCCTCAAGTGGAATGTAAGAACGGCCTGGCACAGAGGAGGCGCTCCGTCTTCGTCCAGTGATCTAAAATGAGGCCTTGCTGAGGTGTACTTCCACCCGTTTACCGTGAACAGCTATGTCAAAGTAATGTTGTATTTGTTTGGACCCATCTTACTGCTGTGGACAAATGTCTTCTTTTTAAGCAGCCCCGTCTATGCGCGCATCTATGACACTAATAAAACTTTGAATTAACTTAGGCAACTCTGTCATGTACCTGTAGACCACAGCTACATGCAAGGTCTTTTCATACATGTAATGCAAGGTCTTTTCAGCAGGAGGAAACCTTCCACATCTCCTCACCACCCTGCTCACCACCACCCCAATGCCTCTTCTTCACAGATAAAGAAAATAAGGCCCAGGGAGGGGAGGGGACTCCTGTACCATTCCTAGATGGCTTACTAGCAAAACTGGGACCAAAAGCATGTCTAACCCCTAAGACTTCATGTTGTGTGTCAAAGTCATTCCTCAAGAATTTATCCAATCTCTTTCCCTCCAATCTGTCCCCAGGGAAGCCTTCTAAGTCACAGCCTAACCTTGTCACTCCCATATGTGATTGATGACTTGCTCATGACTGAATAAGACAACCTTAAAGAACTACACAGAACAGGTGGACTGGAGAGGTTGCTGACCAGTGGCTGTCCCCCTCGCCCCACCCCCAGTCTCCGAAGCAAAAGCCTGGGGCCCCGCCCCTCGTCCCTACTGTGTTTCAGCAAATGGGCTGTAGGGCCAGCTCTCCCACTGCCTCCTGGAAACCCCTTGTGTTGCCCCTGCCCTCGCACATGCCTTTCTCCAGAAACTGGTTTGAATGTGACCATGAAGGTCTACAAGGTCTTACAAGATTTGACCCCTGTCCACCTCACTGCACTCAGCTTGTACCACCTTCTTTCCTCGGGTCACCTGGACTTTTCTCTGTTCACTACAAAGGACAAGTAGGAGTGTTTTCCCCATATACTCACATGACAGCCACTGCCTTGTCCACCTTCGTCTCAGCTCAAATGTCAGCTCATCAGAAAGGTCTCCCTCCACCCAGTCTGAAGTGCAGCCCGTCAGACCAGGCATCTCAGACTGCCCGGTCTATTGCTATCATGGCACTTCCCTCCGTCTGAAACAGCTTTGCTGTGCATCTGTACCACCCGCCCCAGGACTGAGCTCCACGGGGACCAGGAGCTCTGTCTGATTCACCTCTACTCGAGTGCCCAGCACAGTCCCTGGCACTGTACATTGTGGCCCAGCAAGTACTTGTCATATGAGTTAGTAAATGAATGGGCCCACCCCCACCCCCATATACACATACCCTTCAATGCCGCAGGCCTGATGTGCAACAGATGGGAGTGTGCCATTGCTGACTGGCTGGAGAAGCAAAGGGCTTCTCTGTGCAGGGGCATTGCTGGAGGCACTGGCGTCTGTATCAGCTTCCCTACAGAGAACGTAATCCAGTTACAGAACAAGCAAATCCTGCCAGCTTCTAGAGGATAGAGTCTTCCCAACTTTTACATTTTTAAAAAGGTTTGCCAAAATCCATGGATAAATTTTCAGGTAAAAATGCTTTGAGGCAACAGATCCTAGTTTCAGGGTCTGAGATCCAATTAAGCATCAGAAACTCACTAGCCATGAGACCTCTGGTAAGTCAATCCTGAATTCTACCCATGTGACCACCCCCACCCCCAATTTCCACTCCCGGAAATTGGAGATAATAGTACTCAGTGTGTTCTCAGTTGCCGCTAAGTGTTGGGATTACCAATGGCTATATAACAGGTCCTCCTTGGTTTCAACTTAAGGTTCTAACACTCTTTATCGGGACCCACACCCAGTTCCCCTGGAAACAGATTCTGCTCTTTGAGACCCCTGCCTTTGTGTACACCATGCCACTCTCTGGAACGTCCCCCTTTCTACCCAGCAAACATCTATGTCTCCATCAAGTTCCTTCTCAGGGATAACCCCCACCCCGGCCCCCTCTCAGGTAGATGATTTGTCCCATCAAGTGACATGGCTGATGAGTTACAACTCCCTTGGGTGGCAGCAGCAGAAAACCCACTGGGAGTCAGTGAGCAGAAAGGGGAATGTGTATGAGGATGCTGAGTGTCCCATAGAACCTGGGGCCTCAGAAACCACCACCTGGGGCCTCAGAAACCACCTGGGGCCGAGGAAGGGAGAACTGTAGGGAGTTCTCTCTTTTTTCTCCTGGTGCTCCAGCTTCTACTTTTTCTCCCGCTGCAAACTGGCCTCCTGCTTCCCACCCACATGACAGACAGCAGGTGCTGCACACTCCAGAGCCCACGTCTGTTCTCTTCAAGGGAGCCGCTGGGTGGAACTGAAATCTCCTAGTCCAGATGCTTGTTGTCTTCCTCCAATACTCAGCTGAAATTGCTTTTGGCCTCCCCTCCAAGGACTATCCAGGCCAGACCTTGCTTAGCTTCTGAAACCAGATGAGATTGGGTGCATTCAGGTGTTGGAGGAAACACTTTGTAAAGCATATGATTGTCTGGCCACTGTACCGATACAAAATACTGTTGAAGGTAGCCTGTAAACAAACATACATACATAAAAATTCCTTTTGGATACATGGACATGAACTAAAGGGGAACATGGGTGGGAGAGGGTGTGCAGGGTGGAGGGCAGTGAACAGGGGAAAATGGGACACCTGTAATAGCATAATCAATAAAATATATTTTAAAAAATAAAATGGGAAAAAATTCCCTTTGGCAAAGTGTCCCTGGTGATTGCCTAATTGTCAAGTCTAGAGGATGCTTTTCCTTTCTCAGCTGATGCTCTGGAGCATTTGATCCATGGACCCCAGTGCCTTGAAACTTTCTACTTTGGCACCCGTGACACCATGCTCTCTCCTCCAGCCCCTCAGACGTTCCTTCTCACTCTGCTTGTGGGACTCTTCTGCACTCAGCCTGGAAGGACTGACCTTTCCCAGGGCTTGAGCCTCACCCCCTCTCCACGTACTTTAAAATCTCATACATCCCCGGCTCTGCCACAGCCTCCCTGGGTCCTCCCAGTTTTCGGGATACAGACAGACCTTTCCTCCCAACACAGTGTCCTCACTCTCTGTGAACTTGACTCATGACCAGGCACCTTGTTTTGTATGACAGGGAGCTCAGACTGCCATCTCAGAATTCCTGTTTCTTATAGGTTTTGTAGCTTTGGGTGCCTGTACCCGTCTGTCATCAGTAGGATGTAAGAACTCCGGTCATTACGGCTACCCAAATATGATCCTGGTCCCTTGGGAGGGCAGCTCTGGCCTTAGTGAGCCCAACTCTGGCACCTCCAGATGAGACCCGAGCAGTGGCAGCAGGGGAAGACGATGGGACGTGAGCACTCTGGGTAGGGGCAGGTGCGGCCAACAGAATCCAGGGTACAGAGGAGGACCCCGACAGAATCCGGGGGGCAGCCTTCCTGAGACTTTCCCGATGAGCCGAATGCTGTGCACCTTGGAAGGATTCCCACTGAGCGCTGCTAACAAAGCCTCTGAGGATGCAGAGCTTTGGTCCCCTGCTCCTCGTAATTACATTGATTTCAAACAAATTCAACTCTGGTTCTATTTAAAGATGATTAAATGAAACAGCACTTAAATTGTCTTTTCTCTCTCATTTTTGGCAACTGTTTGTCCCTTCCTTCCAACCAGATGACCCTAAATCAATACTGAGATGCTCATGCCCCCACCCACCCCACTGGCCCTTTAGTGAGGCCCTTTAGTGAAGCCTTCTAATTTTATTTCTCATTGTCTAACTCCTGATAGGATCAGTGCTTCTGGAAGGATCCAATAAACTTGCCTTGGATGAGCTGTTAACAGTTGATAAATCTTGCATCTTTATCTTATCTGCTAGACTTAGTTGATTAGGTTGAGAAAATCCATATTAATCATCGAATGGATTTGGACCCCAATCTGGATGCTCCACCACTACTGCTGGATGGCTTTGGACAAGATGCTTAAACTCCACTAATCTTAGTGTTCTCACCCCTTAAAATGGGGTTACTGCCTGCATTTCAGGGTGTTTGTGAAAATCGAGCACATCGAAGTATCTCAAGGGCTGGTACGTGATCCTAAAGTATTATCAAGTTGTTTCCCAAGATAGTTGCACCAATTTATGTTGCTGTAATTATCCACATAATTTCTAGTTGCCTTCGTTAGACTGCGGGACCCCCAGACGCTGGTCCGAGTCTCTGTCTTTGGTGCTGAACACAGTATCAAATGCCTAGTGAGTTCTCAGTGGATGTTTGTTGCCTGAAACTTTTTAAATGGTAGTATTTTCAGACGTATTCTGAAGATGCTTTAAGCCTGACTAGGTTGTTCTGATTTCTCCTGAAATGGGGGTGACTGAAGTTCAGGGAGGATGAGTAACTCTTCCCGGATGTCACCCCAGGTAGATGAGGGAGCTGGTCTGAGTCAAGTCTAATGGCAGAGCCCGTGGCCTTAATTCACCACTGAGCCTGCTCACCTCTCAAAGCCATAGTAACAAGGAAGGATTCCCCCCAAAGTCTTCACCTCTGCTCACCACATCCTTTGGCATAGGCCTCATAATCCTGTGAAGTTAGCACAAACTCTGAGGTCTGTCCTCTAAGCTTGGACCCTTCCAAGTCAGAGCAGAAGAGCCCCCAGAGACTTCTCAAAAGAGGGCATGGGGAGGGCCGCCTATTTGCTCAGCTCTTGAGAGGGACCTGAGCAGGCAGGTCACTGCACAGATTGGCATGGAGCTGATGCTCCCGGCCTCCAAGAAGGTTTCTGTATCTCAGGTTAGAAACAGCCCTTGCTGACAGGGCAGAATCTCTGGACCATGGAACTCTTCAACTGCAAACCCCCTGGGAGTCAGGCCCACATCCTGTACTGACTGTCTTTGTGTCCTAAGACAGGGAACATCAAAGATGGGAAGGGCTCTGGGCCTTTAAGCCAATCCTCTCACTTTACAAGTAGCCTTAAGACGGGGAGGGACTTCCCTGGCAGAGTCAGAGCTAGAAGTCAGGTCTCCTGACCCAAGGCCACCAGAGCTCTGCCCAACACCAAATGGACGTCCAATAAGCATTGGGAGCTGGATGTTCGTGCAGAGCGTGGCAGCAGCTCCACATGTAGAAGGCGCTGAGATGGCGAGCCCCAGGCTTAGAAGGTGCTCTTTGAATGCTAGAATGAATGAATGAATGAATGAATGAGCAGTTTCTCATGGCAAAGGTCTTCCTTGGACAGTCACCCAGGTATATCCTTGAGCAGCTGTGACTCAGCAGAAGGCAGCCAGCAACAAGCAGAATTTTCTTTGGAAAAAAAAATAGTAGGTATAGGTATATGGAAATGGTCTTGGTGAAAAATTTTAAAGAGGTTATGTAACCATTAAGATAATTACAGAGGTGAAATAGCAACACGGAAAACTACTTGTAGTGTACAATTAAGGAAGGAAACAATCATATGACATTGAGCCTGTGCCATAAGTACAACTGCAGAGTATGCGGGTGTGGAGGAGGGGACTATTGCAAATGGCTCATATATATTGGAGGCTCAGCCTCCGTACGAAGCCCTTCACACTCGGTGTCACACTCAGTCTGTGAGGGAGGGACCACTGGAGGACATGCACTCAGGAATGTCTGACTCCAGAACACACTCTCAGCCACCGACGAATCTGTGGCAAGAAAAGGAGTGGTGTCTTTTCTTTTCCTTTACTGTTGTTTGAGTATTTGAAAAAAGTACTACAAATGGTTATTAACTGCTCTGGAAACCAGCACCAAACTCAGTCTATTTACACTCAGGGAAGGAAACAAAACCCAGAAGCCCTTTCAGCAGGGTGGTGCCACAGGACACGCTCTTCCCAGCCGCTGGGAAGACCTGCCTGCGAAGCCCAGGAACCCGGCCTCCCTCCTCCCCAAGCTGCCTCTCTTGGGACCGCAGTCACCGGGATCTGAACACATGCTGGGCACCCTGCATAAGCTGCCCCCAGCCCTGTCACTCCCCATGCCTCCAGCCTTCTCAGAGTGTCACTCGGAGGACCACCTGCCAGAGCCACCCACCCCACAGCACACATGGGCCCACTGGTACCCTTCAGCCCTCTCCAACCTGTGAACCAGAATCATCCTCCCACTGGCCCCCCACAGGACCCCAGATGACAGCAACCTGGCCCGCCCGCTCCTCAAGCCCCACGAGGACACTTTCTAAGAACTGCAGCCGCCTTTGTTGCCTGTCCTGTTCTCTTCATTTCAGTCAGAAGGAAGAGGCCGGAGAGCCCCCTACAGCTTTCGGAAGGCTAATGGGGACTCCGGACCCAGGGTGCTCCTCTCTCATCTGTGTCCTTCCTGTAAGACTTGAGGAGGCTTCCTGGGGACCAGCCAGGGTCTAAGTCAGCCATCACTGTTTTCAGGGGAAAGGGAATCTTGAGAGCCAAGAGACAGGCTTACATCCCCATGCATGAGTAAGATGGGCATGGTCTGAATAAGGGGTCCAGCCCAGCTACTGAACTGAAGTGAACCTGAACTAAAACGTCTTGGACCCCTCTGCTTGGGCCCCAAGTCCGGTGACAGTATCACAATGGCCTGTGCTGGCTAACACATGGACTCTAACAGTTCACCAACCACCACACCTGCAGCACCAGCAGCACACGGCCTTGCACCCCAACCTCAGCTCCGAGCAGGCTGGAACCCGGGCTGACTGCAAGTGCCGCCTCATTGAAATGAGAGTTCAGTACTGCTGTTTCGTGACGTCGATTTAATGAGCATCTGAACTGCCCCAGCCTTCAGCAGACAGCGTCGGGGCGGAGGCCCCCCGCCCACTCCCCGTGGTCGTCCCCGTCCCGCAGCGGGATGGACTGCCTCATGTGCATGCATAGCACTTCGTCGATGTAGATGGTGTTCTCTTTGACCTGGATCTCCTCCTGCAGGGCGAGCTGTCTGTGATTCAGCCCTTTCAGCTCCACCTGAGCTTGGGCCAATGTCTCCTTTAACCTGGGAGAAGAGGGAGAACAACATAAGGGAATCGTTTCTCACTCCACAACCCTTTTTCCGTGGGAAGAGTATATCTGTGTGTTCAGTGCGAGAAGCCAAACTGACTCGTCCTCCGTCTCCTCCTTAAAACAGAGATTTCAGACGGGTGGCCACGGGCCAGATTCACACAGCAGACGATTCCATGAACTGCCAACGTTTAAAACTGTACATTTTACCTAAACATCTGGAGTTGGACTCCTTTAGAAAAATTTAAACACTGGTATCCACTTCCTGTATGGCAGCAATTGGCCAGAGTTAACAAGGAACCCCGTGACTGTCCTCTAGAAAGGAACCCCTCAGACGTCACAGACACAGAGTGCTCACCAGGCTGGCTTCCCCCACGACGGCACAGCCTGGACCTGTTCGCCGGAGTCTGGGTTGAACGGAGCCCCAGGGGCCCTCCACCGCCCGGCTGCCGGCCTACCTGGCAACATTGTGCTTGATCTCCTGAACCTCCTGGATCAGCCGGTACTGGGCCACATCACGACACAGCTCCACGTTAGGCCGGTGTGTCCTGGTCTCCAGGCGTGTATGAGCCAACTTGGCAGGCCCCTCTTGGTCAAGGATGGCTTTTTCAAGGACTGTAACATTTTTCTCTTGGGAAGCAATCTCTTCCATGACCTTAAAAAAGGATTAGAGTAGGTGAGGCCAGACTGTGTTCCTCAAAACTCAACTGCAAGCAGTCTTGGGGGGTCTCTTGGGGTCATATAAACTAGGAAGGGGGGGACCCCAGATTTCTACCCAAGCAGGGCCCCAGAATGAGTCTGAACTCTCTTCCCTACAACAGGGGCTGCTGGTGGGCAAGGCAACTCCCCCAACCTCAGAACCTCACAGACGGAATGGATGCGATGGGCCATTGTTTCCTCATCTCCTTCCCAAACACTGGGAGTTCCCTGGAGAACGCCCTCCACAAAGGCTGGAGGCTGCCTGTCTGCCTCGGGCTGAGCACCTTTGTGTCAGGAGCTTCTCGGAAAGCTGCCTGTTTCCTTGGCAGTCCACCCACCAGCACTCACTCTGCTCCCTAGAAGCTGAAGAAAGGGTGTGCCAGTTCAACCCTAGATGTGTTGGTTTCTTTGAAGGTACCTTTGTGTACGGAAAAGATTACTTAGAAGTTACTTGGGTTTTTAGATTAATATTTAACTAACATTTTTATTCCTTCCTTAAGTTTTTTTAAAAAATCCTTTATATCATGGAAATTTCAAAATATACACAAAA
This sequence comes from Tonatia bakeri, assembly GCA_004024845.1. Lineage (NCBI taxonomy): Eukaryota > Metazoa > Chordata > Mammalia > Chiroptera > Phyllostomidae > Tonatia > Tonatia bakeri. Next base: position 22,905 of record PVIA01014616.1, read on the forward strand.
GTAGTTAGTATGATGACCGTAGGTCCTCATTGTCAGTTCACGCAAGGATTGAACATGGTCAGTCTTATCTCATCTACACCCCCCTCTCTCCACCCCTGCCCATAGCTTATTTTAAAGCAAATCCCAGATATCAGTTTAGTCTCAAATACTTGAGTATGTATTTCTGAGACATAAGGGCTCTTTTATTGTCTTTTAACATAACTACGGCACCTTACTCTCTCTCTCTCTCACACACACACACGAATGATTCTTTAATATTATCTAATATCTAGTTCCCAAATTTCCCTGATTGTTCAAAGTGGAATACAAACGAGGCCCACACATTGCATTTAGTTTCCTTAAGGCTTTTCTTCACATTTCCTCAGCTTTCCTTATGTCAGTCCACAGATACCAGACTATTTTCAAATTCAGCAAATTTAACAATCACTTTACATTGATTTTGATTAATAGTTGCTTGCACTTCAAGCTTGATTAAAATCCTTTGAATGTTTATTTAAAGCAGCATTTATAAATTTGATATATAACATATAGTATTTATAAATTTCATATAAAACTTTTAAAAACTACTTGAGTTGTTTTATCAAACAAGGCTTTCTGAAGTTCTTAAAAGATCTCATCAATCTAGTGAACTAGTAAAAATGATTAATCTTTTTTTGTAAACTAGTAAAAATGATTAATCTTAAATTCTCAAATATTTAACTTTGTCTTCGAACTTAAAATTTCAACTAAAATCACAAGACTAAAGTATTTACTTACATATTTTATAATTTTTTAAAAAACAGGCTAAATTCCCTTAAGTTTTACAAATATTTAAAATATCTTAAACATATAGACTGCTTAAAACAAAACTACGAATATTATGGGTTAAATTGGGAATCGACAAACCATGACCTATGGGCCAAATGCAGTCTGTTTTTATACAGACTGGTTTTGTACAGGCTGAAATAAGATTGTTTTTTAAATTAATGGACTTTACGGGGTTTCTTCAGTATTTTATTTATTTTTAGAGAGGGGAAGGGAGGGAGGAAGAGGAGGTGAGAAAATCAATGAGTGGTTGCCTCTTATGCACCCCCTACTGGGGACTAGGCCTGCAACTCAGGCATGTGCCCTGACTGGGAATCCAACTAGCGACCCTTTGTAAATTAATGGACTTTAGTTTTGAGGACAGTTTTAGATTTACAGCAAGACTGAGCAGAAGTCTAGAGCTCCCGTATACCTTCTCCCCCCCAACACACAGTTTCCCTTTATGAACATCTTCTATTAATGTGGTGCCTTTGTTATAACCAATGGACCAATATTGCATGCATTATGATTAACTAAAGTTCATAGTTTACATTATGGTTCAACCTTTGTGTTGTACATTCTACAGATTTTGACACGTGTGTGACATGTATCCACCGTTATCATATCATACAAAATAGTTTCACTGCCCTTTAACCTCTGAGTTCCTTCTCATCCCTCCTCTCCACCCAGCCCCCATCTGAAGCCCTGACAACCACTGACCATTTTACTGTTCCCACACGCCACGTAGTTGGAATCATACAGTGTGATTCATACAGCATGAATTTCAGATTGGTTTCCTTCACTCAGTAATATGCATGTAACATTTCTCTACGTCTTTTTGCAGGCTGACAGCTCATTTCTTTTTACCCCTGAATAATATTCCACTGTACCATGAAGCACAGCTTGCTGATCTGCTCATCTATCGAAGGGCATCTTGGCTGCTCCCAAGTTTGGCAATTATGAATAAAGCTGCTAAACATTCATATGCAGACTTTTGTGTGGACATAAGCTTTCAACACTTTTGGGTAAATACCAAGGAGTGAATTTGCTGAATCATACGCCTATGTTTAGTTTTGGAAGAAACTGCCAAACTGTCTTCCAAAGCGGCTGTACCATTTTGCATGCCGACAAGCGATGCATGAGATTTCTCATTGCTCTACATCCTTGTCAGCGTTTGGCATGGTCAATGTTTGGGTTTTCTACAGGTGCGCAGCAGTGTCTTGTTTTAACTTGCAGTCCTTAATGACGCATGATGTTGAGCATCTTGACATATGCTTAATTACCATGTGTATGCTTCTTTGGTGAGGTGTCTGTTTAGATCTTTTGCCTATTTTTCCATTGGGCTATTTTTTTTTAAGATTTAATTTTATTTATTTTTAGAGAGAGGGGGAGGGAGAGAGGGAGAGAAACATCAATGTGTGGTTGACTCTCACACACTCCCTACTGGGGACCTGGCCTGAAACCCAGGCACATGCCCTCACTGGGAATCAAACCCATGATACTTTGGTTCACATGCTGGCACTCAGTCCACTGAGCCACACCAGCCAGAGCTGTTTGTTTTCTTACTGTTGAGTTTTAAGAGTTCTTTGTGTACTCTGGATAACTGTGCTTTCTCTGTGGCTTGTATTTTTCTTCTCTTTGAAAAGAAAGGTTTTTACATTTTTAAATAGAACAATCAAAAGAATAATATTTCATGTCATCTGAAAATTATAAAAAATTAAAACTTTAGTGTCTACAATAAAGTTTTATGGAAACACAGCCATGCTCATTCATTTACATATGGCTGTTTTTAAACTACAATGTCAGGGTTAAGAAGTTACAACAGACTGTTTGTGTTAGACCCTCACTGCTGCGCTGCTGTCCAGAGTGCTACATCCATAGTGTCACATCCAGTGACACGGTGATAACTTGCCAGTTTTCCAAGTGGTACGTGTATCCTCACACAGCAACACCTATTTTATTGTTTACCACCAGTACATGCCCATCAGGTCAAAACAAGAAAAGCTGGTTTCGTGTGTTGCACTTTTAGGGCAGAGTGAAGTGTGGATTTGCTCGTTAGATAGCAAAGCGCTGTGTTTATTAAGTAACGATGCTCGGCCATGCCGAAAGGACACGGCATTCGTCATTACCGGACGGCGTATCGTCATAATGGTCTCAACTCACAGAAAAGCGATGATCGGAAAAACACTGTATCTCATCACTGCAGAATTTCTTAACAAAAATGAAAATGAGGCTACAGTCAAAGTAAGGTTCCGAGTGTCTTATTTGTTAGCCAAGCAAGCAAAGCCATTTCCCGAGAGTGAGTTAATTAAAACATGTTTGATTGCGGCGGCTGAGGAAGGGCGTCCAGAGAACACGAGACTGTTTAAAAGGATTAGCCGTCCTGCAAGAATAGCTGCTTGAAGAGTTAAGGACACTGGGAGGCAGATCGATGGTCAGTTTAGAGACAAGGCACATGATTTGGGATGGTTTTCCTTTGCTCTCCATGAGTCGGCAGGTGTTCTGCTGCCGCTTAGTTGTTGATTCAAGGAACAGGGCTGAGTCTGAGGTGACTGAAGAATCGGCCTCTGTGAATGGTCTCATGAAGTAACTACAGGCAAGAA
>PVIA01014617.1:0-26499 GCA_004024845.1 Tonatia bakeri
GGAATGTGGGTGGGAGGGGATGGGCAGGGTGGAGGGAAGTGAAGGGGGAAAATGGGCCAACTGTAATAGCATAATCAATAAAATAAAGAATAAAAAAAAGAGTGATAACAAGCTACATGTTATGTCTAGAATTGAGTCTGCAGGGGCTCTGACAGCCCCAAGAGGCCACATTTTCTGTTCAAACCAGAACCTGCTTCAAATACAGAAAGCAATGGTTTTTGAAGAATACCCACGGAACCTTATCACATCCTTTCTTGTTACTTGAGTTCCTGCCAGTTACTTCCAACCAATTCTATTGAAAATGATGACATAAAAGGAAAGGAAAGGCTAGAGCAAAGGTGGAGAGTGTTGGTAGACCACACACCAAGAAGTGAAGTTAAAACAGTTGATTAGTTTTGTGCTGTGTTTCCACTGTTCTGGTCAGAACAAAAGATATATGTATTTACTTTGCATGAACATGAATTGTGTAATTCCAGTGCTTCTATATTCACATTGAATTGCCTTATATTTACTTTCAAAATTGGTGTGATATAGTATAAAGTTGAACAGTAAAAATTATGTTAATAATTTAAATGTTCAATTTGTCTTTACTTAGAAAGACATTATATAGCAAATAAAAATCACCATGACAAGTTGTGAGAGACTATGGGAGAAAGAAAAAAGCTTTTTTAGTATTTTTAACATCACTTCTTCATACTTTTTGAACGAGGGGCCCCACATTTTCATTTTTCATGAGGTCCCACAAACAATAGGGTTGGGAACAGGCTAGTAGGGCAAACAGGAAGGAACTTCCCTGTGCCGCCCGGGCTGGCAGGAGGGCAGCCTGCTTCTCCGAGCATATATGCTTGTCTCTGTCCACATCTTCCTCCTGGGACCCCAGTGCCGTTGCTCCTTTGCCCCAGAGTTGGGTTCCAACTCTGACCTGATAAACTGACCTTGAGTCCCGCCCAGCTGACTCTGGTGTGGCACAGTTTTGGCCACTGTGCCTTAACCCTCAGGCCACACACACCTGAGGAGCTCCTCATCGCCTCTTCACCTCTACTCACCAGGATATTACTGCTCACACACTTAACACTGTTCTTCTACTTTCTCCACTGTCCCCAGCAGCCCTGTCTTCTTACCAGGTCCTCTGTCCAAGCAACAGGGTCACTTCCTGGTCACACGTAGCTCCTTATTGGTTCAACTTCTTTCTTGGGTTTTCTGTCACTGGAGATCTGCCACTTGGTACTACCTGGCTCTCTAACCAACTGCTGATCCCTGCAGATGATCAGAGTGTTGGGGACGGGTGTTGCTGGCAGAGTTGCTGGCAGTTCAGGGGAGCCCTGCCCCCTGGAAGCAGTCTCATCATTCCCTCAAATGTTACTTGATTGCTTTTGATAGAACCAAAGTCCAAACATTCTGGACCATATACATCAGAGGTTCTCCTCCTCTGTTCCTTAGAACCACCGGAGGAAATCTAAACAGAAACTGATGCTGGGCTCCCATCACAGAGTTCTGGTTAAATTGGTCTGGCGTGGGGCCCAACACTCATATTTTTAATACCTTCCTTAAAGGACACCGGTCTGCAGACAACGCTGAGAAGCAGCCATAATATAAAGAGCTGCACTGGGCCTAAGGAGCAGAGCTAAGAAAGTAGGAGAAGCCCAATGGTGGTCACTGTGAGATCACCACCTGTTTCACCTCTTGTGTGGCTCTGGGTGAGCCACTAATGTCACTGAATGTTGCTTTCTTCTTGTGCAGAACAGAAATAATTGTATGCAGTCATGCCTTAGATGCTATAAGTTAATATTAGAACAATAATACATTCCTGATACATGCCTAATAATTTGCAATTTTTATCACTCTTTCATAGTTATCAGACCCTAAGGTAATCAGGGCCTACTTGGGGGTCAGTGGGTGCTACAACTGGATGTTTGTGGCCCCCCAAAATTCATAGGTTGAAACCTAATCCCCATTGTGCTTGTAGTTGGAGGTGAGACCTTTGGGGAGTGATTAGGTCATGAGTCCTGCACACTCATAAGAGACTCCAGAGAGCTCTCTAGCCTCTCAGCCCTGTGAGGTTGTTAACAAAAAATCCCACCAGCTCTGAACCAGGAACCAGGCCACACCAGACACCAAATCTTCCAGTGCCCTGGTCTTGGACTCCCAGACTCCAAAACTATGAAAAATAAATTTCTGTTGTTCATAAGCCACCCACTCCATGGTATTTTGTTGCAGCAGCCCAAACAAGTAAGACAGGCGGGGACGTGGGGAGTGTGTAAGCAGACAGAAGTGACCTGGTTAGTGTCATGAAGACAGCTGGCCAGCATACTTAGCTTCCTCTCTGACAACTTCTCCAGCCTGACAAACTGAGAAATAAGTATGTTAGTGAAACACAAACCCATATTTACCAGCAACATTCTTAATTATTCCTGTTACTTGTTTTTTAAGTGTATCCACTTATTTATTCATAGAGAGATGTTTATCAAAGCATAATAATCCCTTAAGTGGGTGAAGGGCCCAATCCTGCTCATTAATTTCAAACACCCTGGTCAAGAAATTTAAGGAGACTGTGAAAGCAGCACGTCGTGTATCTTGTCAGCAGGTCATCAATCGTTCTTTTATTCTTTTTCCTCTTCCTCCCTCCACTACTTTTCTCTTGCTTTGGCTTTCTTTTCTTCCTCTTTCATCTTCTCTGAGCAACTCCCATCAGGAGGGACTTTCCCAAAGGTATCCATCTAGTCCACTTCTTAGCGGATTTCACTATTGAAGCGACTCTGCTGAAAGTGAGGAGTCAGCCTTCTCCTGAGGCAATCCAGTCACTTCCCTCACGTCACCTGGAGCCTCAGACAAGCCAACACAAAAATTCCCCTGCAGCACTTATCACTAGGGGCTTCTTTCCTCCGGGAGCATAACTGGTTCAGAACTCTCTGACAACACCCGGTTCCTAATTAGAGTTCCTGCTTCCTTCTTCCTCTCACACTAAATGCTGTCTTTGAAAGGTAGGTAGTTTTCCTCAAATGTCCTCACCTGCCGTTTCATAGGGTCACTGTGGGGCTGGCTGAGGGTCTTGGCTCTCCCAGTCCTTACCCAGCAGACACCATGTGGAGCTGGCCTGACCCCTGGCTGCTTCTTAAAGTCGGCTGCAGGTGGACTCAGGTAGTCAGACCCAGAAACTGAAAACAATGGCAAGGAGCAGTCCCCAGGGCAGACAAGGCTGTGGCAGGCCATTGAAAGAATTCTCAAAAGCCTTTTCCTCCCAGAGGCAGTACGTCCCTAGTCAGCTCAGACTGCCCTTGGGGAAAGAATCAGAAAGTGAGTCATTCCCTTTTAGGCCTACAGCTGAAAATTCAAGATGTTACCAGAAAAGGCCATAGGAAAGATATTTGTTTCTCTTGTTGTACCTTTTTCCTAATTCATAAAACACACACACACACACATACACACTCCAGACCCACACACTCACTATACAGGGTGGGGCGAAAATAGGTTTCCAGTTCTGATTATTCGAAACACAGTTTGTTCTTGTATTATTTATTATATTACTTTCCATATGAACAACTGTAAACCTACTTTTGCCTCACCCTGTATGTATCTTTATAATTTTTCTTCCTCAGCTTCTTCTATTCTTTTTCTTTCCCATATCTCCCCTTCCTTCAGACTTTAATAAAACTAAAGTGCATACATCCTCATGAAAAGGTGAGACACTTCAAGATAATTAGTTGTGATCACTTAACTCTATGAGACTTCACTCTTATCTTCCTTCTATTTTTTAAAAGATATTTTATTGATTATGCTATTACAGTTGTCCTGATTTTTCTCCCTTTGCCCCCCTCCACCCAGTACCCCCAACTCCTGCAAGCAAATCCCCCACACTTGTTCATGTCCATGGGTCGTGCATATAAGTTCTTTGGCTTTCCATTTCTTATACTGTACTTCACTCTTTTTTTAAAAAGACTTTATTTTTAGAGCAGTTTTAGATTCAGAGCAAAATGGAGTGAAAGGTACAGAGAGCTCCCATAAGACCCCTACCCACCCCCACACACACACAGACTCCCCCACTGTCAATATACCCCACCAGAGTGGTGCATTGGTACCAACGCATGAACCTGCACTGACACATCATCACCACCCAAAGGCCACAGTTTTCGTTAGGGTTCATTTCTGGTGTTACAAAAGCTATAGGTTTAAAAAAATGAATGACACGTACCCACTACTACAGTTATCATTCAGAGTAGTTTCGCCGCCCTAAAAAATCCTCGTGCTCCACCTATCCATCCCTTCCTCCCCTGAACCCTTGGTGACCACGGATCATTGTACTGTCTCTACCAGTTCTGTCTTTGCCAGAATATCATATCATTGGAATCATGCGGTGCATAGACTTTTCAGAATGTCCTTTTTAGTAATATGCATTTAAATTTCCTCCATGTTTTTTCATAGCGTGATAGCTCATTTCTTTTTAGTGCTCAGTAGTATTCCATTGTCTGAATATACCGCAGTTTATTCCCATTCACTTACTGAAGGACATCTTGGTTACTTACAAGTTTTGCCAATTATGAATAAAGCTGCTATAAACATCTGTGTGCAGGTTCTTGCCTGGACATAAGTTTTAGTGCCTTTGGGTAAATAACAGGAGCAGATTGCTACCTCATATGGTAAGAGTATGTTTAGTTCTGTAAGGAACTGCCAAACTGTCTTCCAAAGTGGCTGCCCCAGTCTGCATTTCTACCAGCAACAAATGAGAGTTCATGTTGCTCCACGCCCTCACCAGTGTTTGGCATCGACAGTGTTCTGGAGTTTAGTTGTTCTGATAGGTTTACAGTAGTATCTCATTATTGGTTTAATTTGCATTTCCCTAATAGCATATTGTGTGAAATATCTTTTCATATGCTTACTTTCATCTGTATATCTTCTTTGATGAGGTTCAGGTCTTTGGCCCACTTTTTAATTACATTGTTCTTTTTTTATTGTTGCATTTTAAGAGTTCTTCTATATTTTGAATAATAGTCCTTTATCAGATATGTCTTTTGCAAATGTTTCCTACCAGTCTTTGGCTTGTCTTTTCATTCTCTTGCCAGAGTCATTCACAGAGCATAAGTTTTTAATTTTAATGAAGTCCATTTTATCAATTATGACTTTAATGGATCATGCCCTTCTTTATCCTGATAATGTTCTTTGCTGTAACCTCTGCTCTGTCATATATCCACTCTTAAAGAAAAATACCACGGCCTGACAAGCAAGTCCCACCTCAGCATCGCCACTTGAGCAGTGACTTGCGGAGTCCCCTAATTGTGGAAAAGGACCAGGACATGTGCCCACCCCTGCAGCATAGCACAGAGAGTCAGCTTTAGCTTGTAAACCACAGTGAATCATACCTGATAAGTACTTGTGCACAGATCTGAATCTGTTCACCGACCCAGTCCACTCTTACCTGGGTAGTAGAGCTAGGGCTTTGTGCGCCTTCAAACTCTCCCCATGTTCCTTTATGAGCCATGAAGTCAGTCCCCCACAGCATTGTCCTTTGGTTCCTTCCTGCCAATGACACAGGTTTACCTGGGTGGCAATGCACCTTGTCTGGCCACCACAAGTTCTGGATGTGTGACCGTCCCTGGGAAACACTGTATGAGTGAGTGAGCATGGACTTTGGAGTCCCAAACATGTGGTGTGACCTCAGACTGGCCCCCGTGTTCTCATCCATAAGATGAGAAAGGAGGGGTAGTAGGGAGTACAAAAATGAACTTCTTCATAGTTTGTAATGAAGATTTCGGGAGATACAGTATGTAAAGTACCTAATATGCCTGGCACTTAGTAAGTGCTCAGAAAACAGCAGGAAATATCTCCCTAAAATTTCTCATTCATTACAAAGGGGAAAAATAGTAACAGTGAAAAAAACTTGAGAGAAACCATCTTAAGCAAGTAATCAACACTAATATCACCAACAATCTGACATCAAGTACCTCCTGATATCATGCACTTCTATTATATTCTTGCCAAAATGCATACTGAATCTAATTATGAAGAAACATCAGACAAATCCAAATTGAGGGATGTTCTACAGAATAATTGGTCTGTATGCTTCAAAAATGTCAATGTCATAACAGACAAACAAAGGCTAAGGGACTGTCCCAGATTAAAGAACTGAAGAGACAGGACAACCCAGTGCAATCTGTGATCTTGTGTTGAATCCTGGACCAGGGGAAACAATCACCATAAAAGACATTATTGGACATGGACAAAGCCAAAGAGGGGTAGTATCAAGGGTGGGAAGTGGGGATGGCTGGGGTAGGGGGATTGGTGGGGGAAATGGAGACAACTGTACTTTAACAACAGTAAAAAAAAAAGAGAGAAAAAAAGAAAAATTTTAAAAGAGACATTATTGGAACAGTTGCTGAAAGTTGAGTGTCAAATTTTATGAATTTGATTATTGTTTTTGCGATTATATGAAAGAATATCCTTATTCTTAGGAAATCCACACTGAAATATTTAGAGGTAAAAGGGGAATCACATCTACAGCTTACTATCAAATGATTCAAGAGAATCTAATCATTTTATAGATGAGGCAGATTAAGAAAGAGAACACTACTGTGGCAAAATCCTAATAACTGGATGAAGTAAACACAGGAGCTCTTTGTGCAACTTTCTGTTCTTGCATTGCAATTTTTCTCTAGGTTTTAAATTATTTCAAAATAAAAAGGTTTCAATGGCAGGGAAGATTAGTTTTCAGTGCTAATGAGAAAAAGAAATCAAGGTACACTGCCACACTCTTGAAAAGGAGGAGGGTCCTTTGGGGAAGAACTGTCTACCCTGAGTGCGACCCCATTCACAGACACAGTACCAGGGCAGTCCCGCCCAGAGCAACGCTCTGAGATTTGTGCTGGTGAAGTGCTTCCCTAAGAAGAAATGGCCTTCCAGTCACACAAACACACACACAGATATACTGTGCACACACATACATAAACACACACAGAGACACAAACACACACATACAGAAACCCAAACATACACTAAGAGATGGACTCATAAGCAAACACATAAACACAAACACACAGAGACACACTGAATGTGTTTGAAAGTTCAACCTTAAGATCTGTCTTCCCCTTAAATTTCAATTTATCTGTTGTTCTACAACCTGCAGCCTTATAATAGTAGCATCCTCAATGGCCCGCTATTTTCAGTCTTTATCTCCAATTTATCCTGTATACTATCTTGAGTATCATTAAAATATAAATGAGATTACATGAGTCACTTGCCTAAAAACCTTCATTGCCCCCCCAATGCTGAACAAATCCCTTCTTACTTTCCTCACACCATCTGCAACAAGAGGCAGCTGTATAGGATTCCTCCCAAGTGATTACAGGTAATTGGAGGGGCATTAGATTGCATCAGAGAAAACCGCTATAAATTGAAAACGATTACCATGTATGTACTTTTCTTGAAGTGAAATAATTCAACTCTTTTATACTTAACCAGAACTACCTTGGAACACCCACAGGGTAATTGATTCAATTTCTGTCCTTTCTGCAGTGACTGTCACCCTAGCCGTGCATTTGAGTGACCTGAGGACCTGGGACCACCCCCCACACCAGATTTGGAATCAGAATGTCCAGAGGTGGGGCCCCTCCCACATCTACACACCCAACTAGTTCCTATAAATGAAACGAAAACAACATAACAATCCATCCTTCCCAGAGCAGGCACTCATGAGTCCTGGTGCTCGTATCCATCCCCCTTTTGGCCTGGGGTCATCTGGAGAACCGGGGTTCTGTGTCTTTATCTTGGGAGACTAATAGCAGGACCTCAACAGGTAACATTAAGAGTTACTCTTTTTTTTTAGTAGTATATATAGATTAGACATTCTGTATGTTTTCACCTTATTACACAAATTGTAACAATCCTTCAAGTTAGGTATTATTATCCCCATTTTACAGATTGTAAAACTGAGGCTTGAGAGAATAAGTGATATGTGCCAGGGCACATGCTACTAAAAGACGATGCCTAAATTCGAACTCTCAGATGCATCGAACTCCCAAGTCTCTGCTATTTCTACCATCACTTCCCACTATGCCTCACGTCTGTTTAGCAAATAGACTCGAAGGAGTAAAACTCTTTGACATCTCTCTTCTTACATAATTCCTAACTCTCAAACAATTAAATTCTGGCTGCAGCTTTTATATGGCCTTAGAACTAACATCAGAAACAATCCTTGGGTGTGGTCACTGCTATGGAAAACCCCGACCACCAAGGCTGTGCCCCAGTACATCGTACCTGTCTGAACCTGCACTTCACGTCACTGGACGAAGGAAAGAGTCTGGGATCGACTGCTTCCAAATGTCTAAGGAAGTGAGTAGCTCTCAAATAGCAGGAGGTGGTGAGCCCTCAAATGCCCAGAACCATGTGGAAATCCATGAGATCTCACTCAGAACTTACATGTGCACCAACCCTTAACTGTAAGTTGAAAAATAAGTAGACCAGGCTTGATGGTGAAGGTAACCTGTTAATGTGAAAGCTTTGGCTAAAAGTCATCATTCTCCAGGCACTTCGAATGCTTGTCTGTAAACATGTCATCACCTCAGAACTCAGACAGCATAAGGCCATGGTGATACTGTGAAGGTGGTTGATATCTCATGAGTACTAAATGTCAAACAATAAACCCATCCAAAGATTAATTCATACCTGTGGCAAAGCATTTCCTTGCACTAGGCAGTAGCTTATGGTTCTACAAACACTAATGTGGGGAGGCAAACGGAACGCTCTCCTGGAGCCTTCCAACAGCCACTCTGCAATGAAGGTAAATGTGTCTGCATTAGTCACCTATTGCTGCATGAAAAATTACGCCAATATGTAGCAGTTTAAGAAACACATTTATTATCTCACAGTTTCTGTAGGCCAGGAATTCTGGAGGGCTTAGCTCTGTCTCCAGGCTCAGGGTCTCTCGGAGGCTGTGGGCATCTCAAGGCCCAGCGGGAGGAGGACCACTTCCAGGAGCACTCACACGGGTGGGGGCAGCACTCAGTTCCTTGTGGGTGGTTGGACTGAGGGCCTCAGTTCCTCACTGACTGTTGACAGGAGGCCTCCCTGGGTTATTTGCTCTGCGGGCCTCTCCACAGGGCAGCTCATAGCATGGCAGCCTGTTTCTCTTAGACTGAGCAAGCAAGAGACCAAGCCAATGGGTGCAGGAGGAAGCCAGTCTCCTTGTAACCTGATCACAGAAGTAACACCCACCACCCTTGCTGTGTTCTGTTTGTTAGAAGAGAGTCACTAGGTCACACTTGAGGGGAGGGGATTACCTAATGGCCTGAATGCCAGGAGTTGGGGCTCACTGGGAGCCAACTTAGAAGCTGCCTATCCTGGTGTCCTTGGACGTGGTACAGAAGAAGCATTTAGGCCAGGCCTTAGGATGAGCCCTTCCCACTCTCACTCCATAAGCTCTGGTGCACCTGTCCCGGAGGAAGTGGGCTTTTTGTTTCCATGGGGTTGATTCCACTTTGCAACAGTCCCTGATAATCCCTGCTTCATCGTATTAGAGTAATACTACAGAAAACACACACACACACACACACACACACACGAATGACAACTTTTCTCATTATTTTGAAAGCAGACTAACATCCCGAATGAGTGAACCTCACAAAAGTAGTAAAAAAAAAAAGAAAAGAAAAGGCCCTCTAAATATCAGACAAGAAACTGAGTTCAAATGTTGCCTTCAACAAGAAATAATTGTATGACCTTAGCACACTACCTAACCTTTCCTCACCTACTAAAATTTAAAAAAAGACTAAGAAGAAGAAAAATATGATTCTAATACAACTTTTGAAATGCTCCCATCCAGCTTGTCTCCAGGGAGAATTCTCACAGCCCCTCCCTTAGGTGTCCAAGGTCAAAGAGGTCATTTGCCCTATTTCTACATGTCCCCAAGGGATCCCGGAACACTAGTCAGTCAGTCACCTCTGTCAGTGAATTTAAATTCCCACAGTAGCCAAAGTCTTTGAGTGGGGGAAGATCACATAGATACAATTTTCATTTTACTAATAATGAAACAAGCACAGATTCAATCCTTTGTGGGGCCACACAATACTGTAAAGTGTCGGGCCTCTTACACAGTGACAATTAGGGACAACAGAAGCCCAAAGGTGGATATAGAGCAATCTCATTATTAATGAATATTTTGAAATAAAAGCTGTTTTCTAAAGAAGCTGGTTCTATTTTTTCAATAACATATCATATACCATCAGCACCATACCATTTAACTTACACGTGACTTTGGATAAACTACTTAACTTTCTGAGCCTCAGTTTGTTTGGGGTAAAAGGCGGGAAGGAAATCACTCTCTCGGCAATGTGTTGTGAGTAGTAAGTTAGATGTGCTGTCTAAGGTAACTACACAACACATGGTTAAAACATTATGCTTTTAGTATAATTATTCATCCTCTTGACTGGCTCAGAAAGAAAAATCATGCACTGTGTTTAAAGCCATGGTATTAAAGTTTGGAGTTATAATTAACATACTTTAAATAATTTTTCTTTTCAGATGACCATCTACCTGTTCTTCTTTCAAGGACCAAAATGTTAACCAGGAAACTTTTGAGATTTCAGGAACTTCCAGCGGCTAAGGAGCCTGAGACCCCACTACGTACAGGGTTTTCTTAGAACCTGGAGTTTCCCTCTCTTAATATACATCCCCTTCAGAACCTAAATTCTGTAAGTCCTTTTTTTCTTCTCACCAAACTCCTAGATGCATATGTTTTCTCAGTCAAGTTACTACCCTTTCACTCAGCACTGAATTTTTTCTCTTAATATTTACGTGTAATTCCTTGGAATGTATTTCCAGGTTTTCCACATTATTTTTATTTTATGGCAAAGAGCCTTCTGATAATGAGTGTATGAAAGGTGTTTATAACAGTGCCTGACACAAAGTTTTCAATGAATGTTGGGATTAGTGTGGCTGGACCGATATTAGCCAGCTAATAGTTATGGAAACTAACTCCACGCCAGGCAGGTCAGCCAATGACTTTTTTGTCGGGGCCAGATTATCCAGAATCAATGCATTTACCAGGACGTTTTTTAAGCCGGTTAATTGGTATTCAAATTGATGGTCCAGACTCTTTCTCCTTCACAAAAGCAGATGCTGGATGAGGCATGGGACGCTGCAATGTTCCTGCGGAGGATGTACTTTGAAACAGCTCCTGCAATCTCATCATTCCCAGCAGTCTCACACATAAAATTTTTGATAGCTGACAATTTAACACATCCAACCAGAAACAAATCATCATCGTTAAGCATCACTGATAGGCCATCCACTAAGCAGATGTGTGAGAATTTGTGTTGTAATTACCTACAGAAGAGCTGCCAGCAGCTATTGCCCCAGAAAATTTTTTTGAGCACACAGGAATATTTTATATCTATTGTCTAATATGCCAGGAATCAAAGGTAATTTTGCAGCAGTATTAACTATACAACTATCTGTAATAACCCCTTTGGTGCCATGAGTCTCAAACCAATATTCTTTCCAATTACTCTGAAGTCCTAAAATTTCACTATTCATCATTGATTGTAACTGTGTTTCCAATCCATCAAAACTTGGGAGTGAATATCACATGGCCCACCTCTCCTCCTCTACTGGTAGACTATATCCCCACCAAAAAAATAAATTAATTAAAAAATAAATAAATAAAAACATGGCAATAAAAATTGCCCTTGTGTTACTAGTGTAAGCAAAATCTTTCATATCCATATCAAAATGCTGGAGTGGGATCAACTACATGAACCCCAAGGGCAAATAAAGAAACCCCTTTCAACACTCCTCACAGTTCTCACCCTCCCCCAACACTGTCAGGGTCTGCCTCCTTGCCCCAGCGGCCCACGGTTACCCTCCTAGGCCCAGATAACATGCGTGTTTGCCTTTCAGCCTCCTTTCAGCTCTACTCGCCCCTCACCCCAGGCTGAATCTAGCCTTCTCTTCTTTTCCACCGTGTTCAAGTCAGAAGAGAGATTCCTCAAGTCTGTCTGCCTCTCATCCTCCACATCCTCTTCCCTTCCACATTGTCTCAACTGAAATACACTCTCCTCCTTCTCCATGGTCTCTGAGGAAGATCGCAGCTTCTCCTACTCACTCTAATTCTAGGATCCAGAAGGAAGGATCCACATATTCCTTAGTTTACCTCACCAACTCCACTCATATCCTCTTGAATCAATTATTCCACTTTCTCCCCTTTTCCATCACTGCTGTATACTGACATTCAGAACTATTCCCGGCCTTCCTCGGGGACTTTGCAACCTTGTTACCACACTTGTAGCCAATATCTCCTTTCATCGTCCTCAAAGGTTGAACATCATATGGTCCTTAAACACCCAGTGGCCTTGCCCCTCTCCTAAAAACACTCTCGCAAGCTGAGTGAGCACGGACCCGTTTTACCTTTAAAACATCAAGGTAGGTGCAGTTTGTTCTAAAAATCCCATCTGACGGACACCTCTCCCCCAGGGTCCCAGTCCCGCCTCCCACTGAGCCTGCTGTTTGCCCAACATTCAGTCCCATTCTCTACTCAACTAGTCCCCTCTGGCCTGGCTAGTCTCCAGGCTCATACACTTAACTCTGCTTCTACCAGTACCACAGGATTTGGCTGCTCTTGACCTTCCACCCACCTGCCTACCATACACCTGGGTGATCCTACATCACAAGAGAATCAGCATGGAAGTATGATGTTACCTGGTCACATTAGAAAAGTCAGGCTGTTCACCCAGAGCTGCGCCCGGCAAGGGGCGAAGTACTGGGCTGCAGGCCACCCTGCAGCTGCAGCCCGCCAGCTTCACTCCCGGTCACCGTCGGCCCCACCGTCTCACTCTCAGAAGACGGCCTCACTTCCTGTTTCACTGCGTAGAGCTATTTAGATTTTTTCTTTCTGTTGAGATATAATTGACATTGTATTCATTTTTTGTACATAAGATAATGATTTGATAACTGTACATATTATAAAATGATTACCACAATAAGTTTAGTTGGCATCCATCTTACATAGCTAGAAATGTTTTTTTGTAATAAGAACTTTTTTAAAAATGTATTTATTGAATTTATTGGGGTGATGTTGGTTAATAAAATTATATAGGTGTCAGGTACAAAAATCTACAATACATCATCTGTGTATTGTATTGTGTATTCATCACCCAAAACCAAGTTTCCTTCCATCATCATTTATTCCACCTTTACTCTCTCCTACCTTCCCACACCCCCATTTCTCTTTGTTAATAACCGTACTGTTGTCTGTGTCTATGAGTTTTGGGCTTTGGGTGGGGGGCGTGTTTCTTAATCCCTTCTCCACCTTTACTCTCTCCTACCTTCCCACACCCCCATTTCTCTTTGTTAATAACCATACTGTTGTCTGTGTCTATGAGTTTTGGGCTTTGGGTGGGGGGCGTGTTTCTTAATCCCTTCTCCTTTTTCACCCAGCCCTCCAACCCCACTTCCTCTCTGACAGCTGTCAGTCTATCTATGTCTGTTTCTATTTTGTTAGTGAGTTTATTTTGTTCATTAGATTCCACATGTAAGTAAAATCATATGGGACTTGTCTTTCTCTAACTGACTTCTTACTAGCATAATGCTCTCCAGGTCCACCCATGCTGTAGCAAGGGTAAGATTACTTCCTTTTTCAGCCAAGTAGTATTCCATTCTGTAAATGTATCACAGCTTTTTGATCCACTCATCTATTGATGGACACTTGGGCTGCTTCCAAATCTTTGCTATTGTAAATAACACTGCAATGAACACAGGGGAGCACATATTCTTTCAAATTAGTGTTCCAGATTTCTTCAGGTATATGAGTGTTCCCAGAACTGGAATCACTGGGTAGGTCATAAGGCAGTTCCATTTTGAATTTTTTGAGAAAACTCCATACTATTTTCCACAGTGACTGCACCAATCCACATTCCCACCAACATTGCACGAGGGTTCCCTTTTCTCCACAACCTTACCAGCATTTTCTGTTTGTTGATTTATTAATGATGGTCATTCTGACAGGTGTGAAGTGATATTTCATTGTAGTTTTAATTTACATTTCTCTGATGATTAATAACATTGAGCATCTTTAGAACTTTCAGATCTACTTTCTTAGCAACTTTCTAATATATGCAACATTGTTCTTAACTTTAGTCACCATACTTTACATTTCCAAAACTTATATATTGAATATATTATAAGTAAAAGTTTGTGTCTTTTGACCACCTTTACCCATTTCTCCCCACTTCCAACCCTCACCTCTAGCCACCACCAATCTGTTCTCGGTAACTATAAGTTCAGTTTTTCTAGATTCCACATATAAGTGAGATCATATGGTATTTGTCTTTCTCTGTCTGACTTATTTCACTTAGCATAATACCCTCTAGGTCCATCCATTTTGCCACAAATAGCAGAATGTTCTTCTTTTTATGGCTGAATAACATTTTATGTATATAAATATTTATTTGCAATATACATTTATATATATTTATATATATGTATATCCCACACTTTCTTTACACATTCATCCATCACTGGGCATTTAGGCTGTTTCCATGTCTTGGCTATTGTAAATAATGCTCTACTGCATGGGGGATTAGATGTTTCTTTGAGATAGTGTTCTAATTTCCTTTGGATATATACCCAGAAGCAGAATTTCTGGATCATACAATAGTTCTATTTTCAATTTTTTGACAAACCTCCATACCATTTTCCATAATGGACACGCTAATTTGCATTCCCACCAACAGTGTACCCAGGTTCTCTTTATCCACATCCCTGCCAAAACTTGCTATTATTCCTTATCCTTTTGATGACAGCCATTCTCACAGCTGGGAGGTGATATCAGTGTTGACTTGCATTTCCATGATAATTAATGATGTTGAGCAACTTTTCATGTAGCTGTTGGCCACTTGTATGTCTAAGTAAAGCTACTTTTAATTCCTCCTGTCTTACACCTCCATCTCTCCCCACCCACCACCTGTAGAATTACTTCCTCACGCAATGTCTGCCCAAAATGCTCCCATAGTTTGAGCGGGCCACCGCTGGTGCCCCTCCCGCACCCCCTCTGGTGGAGTTACAGAGCAACTGCTATGCCATTGCTGCGGAAGACAGTGTTCAAAGCAGAGAGCACAGGCTTCTAGGCAAAGGGCAGCTCATAGGGGTCCTGCCGTTTTCGTCTCACCCTGAGCGCTGCTGCCACACCAGGGAATTCTCCAGTATGGGCCCCAGGCCCACCTTGGCAATTCATAGTAGATACTGCGAAAGATTCATCTGAGCAGTTGGTGTTATTGAAATGTTCTGAGATTATCACAGATTTTGGGCTTTTTTGTCATTATTACTGATAATTACATTGTCTTGATTTGTGCTAATTTACATTTCCCCTTCCTTTACTCTTATTTTATTATCTATCCCTCTCTGTTCAAGCTTCTTTCTTTTATTTTCTCTTTAAAATATTTTTCTCTTAATCATCTTTGCTAAAGTACTAGCACTCACAGAGCATTCAAAATTCCTTCCTCTTGTACTTAGCTTCAAACCCATGTTTGGTTCTGGAACTGGCCGGGGGTGGGTCACACCTTTGGCACTGAGACATCTAGTGGCCAAGGCAACAAGGAAAACATGAGTAGTTCATTCAAGGGAGAGGAACTGGTGTTGTTTCTGATGCCAAACTCAGGAAAATATTCCTCTTATGGGCCTCTATGGGCCTTCTCCCTGAGAAGGTCTCCCTGTAGCTGCCCCTGCCCCCCCACCTTGTGGGTCCCCCAGCACTTTAAGGAGAGAGACCCTCATGTAACTCTCTCCAAGGCTAACATTTCTGAGTGGTTGGGGTAGGTCAGTGGGCATGGGGTTTAATAATGGGTAACCCATGTTTTATGTTTCTAACATTCTCCCCGAGGCTTTAGCCTGTTATCCTTATTATCTTTCATCTCTTTTACTTTGATGTCTTTAATCTTTTACCTTGTTGAGTTATGCTATTGTCTCTTTTATCTTAAATCTTATTTATTATCCTAACATTACATTTATTCTTAATTTTTACTTTTTATTTCATTTATGCCTTGCTTTAACATTTATCTCATCTTAGCTTTTTTTTTTACTCCTCTCACTTCCTTTCAACAATTCCATTCTTCTATTCCCTTTAGCTTAAAACAATTACTTTAAGTCTTAGCCTTTTATCTGTATTGGGCTTTTATTCTTTTGTTGTAATATTTATTCAACTCTTTTTCAACTTTCTCTTATGAAATCTCAATGTTTTCATTTTAATATTCTCTTAGCCTTCTACTTGGCTTTTATTAAGTTTTTCCTTCTTTCTTCTCCTACATTTTTTTTTCCTGCTTTATGACTTGGTTTATAATCACCTGCAGAAGTAGTGATGAGAGAAAAATCCCACCTCCCCTGGGCAGAGTTTGGAAGGCTTCTCCCTGAGAAGGTCTCCCTGTAGCTGCCCCTGCCCCCCCACCTTGTGGGTCCCCCAGCACTTTAAGGAGAGAGACCCTCATGTAACTCTCTCCAAGGCTAACATTTCTGAGTGGTTGGGGTAGGTCAGTGGGCATGGGGTTTAATAATGGGCATTACTTCCTGACATCTCACATTATCACATGTTTGGATCTAGGGCTGCCCCAAGCATTTTAAAACAAACAGCCCTATGAAACCTAACAATGGGGCTGTTGGAGATAAGCCTTGTTACATTTTGGAGGCCCATAAGAGGAATATTTTCCTGAGTTTGGCATCAGAAACAACACCAGTTCCTCTCCCTTGAATGAACTACTCATGTTTTCCTTGTTGCCTTGGCCACTAGATGTCTCAGTGCCAAAGGTGTGACCCACCCCCGGCCAGTTCCAGAACCAAGGCAGGCCCCGCATGCACTAACCACCCACCCCACTTCATCCCACCTCCCTCCCAGCTACAATTTCCTAACTGATTTTATTCTATTTTGCGGTACCATATATATTTTTATGTACCATAAATCCTTTCCGAAATAAGGCCACAGTTACTACCCAAGTGACCTCAGGCAAGGTCATTGTTCTCTATGTATTTCTTTCTCAACTGTAAAATGGGAATAATGGAATCTAACTCATGGGTAGCTGATTATAAGGAGTAATGAAGATAATGCATTTCAAACACTTAGTACAGTGTCTCATATACACCAAACATTTAACAAATTGTAGCTAAAGTCCAGAGAAGGGCTTTGAGAAAGAACTGGAACCATCAAACAAGCTGGATAAAGGGCCATATGGATGAATACAAATAGATTGTACTTTCCAAAGCTGGTACAACAATACTCCCCATCCTCTGCTCTTCTGCAGTGTGCACTTGCTACTGCCCCATCACGCTGTGGCTCCACCCCCTTGAATCTGGGCTGGCCCTGGGACTGCTTGGGCCAACAGAACACAGCAGGAGTGAATGTGCCCATTCCAGGCACAGCCCTTTACTTTCCTGGCAGCTCTAGGAGACCAGCCAACATTAAAAAGTGCTGCTACCCTGAAGCCAACATACTGTAAGAATGCCAAGCCACGTGGAGAGGCCCTGGAGGGTGGAGCCACATGGAGGAAAAGAGGTCTATGAGGCCACCCCCCCGAGGCACCAGACATGAGAGTGAGGAAGCCATCCTGAAAATGGGTCTTCCCAGCCCCCAGCCATCCAGGTGATACTCAGCCGAGTCCTTCCCAAACTCCTGACCCACAAAATTCTGAGCAAAATTAAGTGTTTCTTTTAAATCACTAAGTTTTGGGGTGATTTGCTGTATGTCAATAGATAACTCAAATAGAAATGGAAGTTCTTTGTAAAATATATAACCTTATTGGAGCCTCACACCAACTCTTTACAGGTGAGTAGAATCACATTAAACACATTTTTTAGTCATATGCCAAAAGTTGACCTCCCAAAAGTCAGTGGACAAACACCACGTCTGACACTGATTTAGGACTCCTCAGTATAACTCCTAAATTCTGGGTAGGGCGTTATAAACACCATAGGTCCAGTTACTTGAGGTATTTTATTCATTCATTCAAAAGATGCGTTGAGCACTGTGTGTGTGCCACTGTTCCAGGTGTTGCAGATACAGCCATGAACATGCCCCTGCTCTCATGCAATAGGTGCGGAGACTTCTCTGTGCTGGGTGCTCTTCATCCCACCCACCGGGTCCACTATCCTCCCTTCTCTGTACTCTTGCGGCTGACCTCTAGTCTGCATCACCAGGGCTCCTCACCCTCTGGCTTCCTCATTTAATCAGTTACTCTGATTAAAGGAGAAAAGCCAGAGTCCTACCTTGCCTTTGACCTCTACCTCAAACATCTTAGCAAATCTCTGAGACCTGGACACCACAGCTTGAACACTAAGAGGAAACCTCTTAGGCCCCTTGGGGCTCTACATAATTGCAGCAGTATAATATTTTGATGTTTTAACCAATTCTTTTTACCTCCATATTCCCAGTCACCCTGTGAGCCAGCCCCATTCATACATCCAGACATGAGGTACCTGCTGCCTCAAAGAGGCACTACAGAACCAAAGGGTCAGATACTTCACTTTTTCTTTCAAAAAGCAAGGTACAGGTTGAATTACCCTGCCTAATTCAATGGTAGGTTATCCTACAGCAAAAATTGAACCAGAAACACTGGGCTTGGCATGAGATAACTTATTTCGGTTGGGCCTTCCTTCTCCATCTTTTAGCAACATCACCTAGAGCACACAGCCTGGAAGGTCAGTGCCGCAGAGGAAGAGAGGGAATGGAGAGCTCACACTCAGCTTTAAATTCCTCAGTCTGTGTATACGTCTTCTCAGGTTGCCTTCACAAAATACCACAGACAACGTGGCCCAGACAACGGAAATGTATTGCCATGGTTCCAGAAGCCTGAAGTTCATATCAAGGTGTCAGCAGGTCTGGTTTCTCCTGGGGCCTATCTCCTTGGCTGGCAGTTAGTTGCCTTCCACATCCTCCCAAGGCCTTCCTCTGTGCACACATCCCTGGAGTCTCTTCCTCTTCTGATAAGGACACCAGTCGTATTAGATTAGGGACCCACACTTTTAACAGCGTCTAAACTTAATTACCTCCTTAAAGGCCCTCTCTCCAAATACACAGTGGGGGTTAGGGCTACAACATGTGAATTGGGAGGGGTACGCAATTCAAACCACAACCGCCTAGAATCAGTAAGTGCTGCTTCCATTCACATTTTATTGGCCAGAACAAATCACATGGCACCACCTACCTACAAGAAGGGCTGGAAAGTTTTATCATCTTGGACATGTGCCCAGGAAGGAAAGAACCAGATATGAAGAACATAGAAATATCTACCTCACGAGGGTAAAACAGAAAGATTTAGAAGATATGTGATTGGACATGGTCAGTCCCACCCCTGGAGTAAGTGATTGGTAGGGGGCGGGGAGGAAAAGGAAGTGATAAGGGGATTGGAGAGACCACATGGACAGAAGCACAGGCAACATCCAAAGACATACCCTGTACTCTGCCTGCATTCAAGCAACAGTCCCCAGCAACAGGGAGAAAATGGAAGCTGAGTTCATGCTCACAGGTGGCACAATTCATTCAGGTAGGCACTCTACACCCCCAGAGCAGAGAAGCCATGCTAATCATCCTATCTCTGCCATCTGGGGAAAATCTGTTAGCGAGTACACTGTCCACTGCCCTGGACTTAGTCAGAATCTTCTGCTTCATCCTCTGATTGTTCCTGATTGCTCCAGTGGACACTCACACACACACAACCTAAGGTTCTCAAAGGTCCACGTGCAAAGTATGTGGACAGTGATGGGGACCAAGGGTGGGTCTGGGGGGAATAGAGAGAACCTTTATCCTCCATTCTCCTCACCTGTAGGACTGAATAAAACAGCTCAAGATTCCGGTCCAGCCAGGGCAAACGTGAATCAGCTTCACACATTAAGCAGCACCAAACTAAGGTGTGTCAAATCAAGAAAGGCCGTAGAGCCATCTACTGGTCACGAGGAAAAAGAAAAGTCATCTGAAAACAATAAACAGGAAAAATAATCAAATTCAACTTTAATAATTTCATTATAGAAATGTGACGGGAAGTGTCATCTCATTCCCTTCAATGCAAAAACTATATAAGAGACACCTGAAATCAGACACGCCTTCAGTAAATGTATTCAGGGAATTAGAATTGTAATATACTAGAAGGATTCTAGCACACTATTCTAAGATGCTTTTCAATTCTCTCAGTTCTACATGTTCAAACTCTGTAAAAATAGGACACAGATTCATTTTATGAAACCTGAAACATCCAAGTTTAATAGAAGAAATTGTGATCCTGCAGCTCAGCAGACAAATAACACACTCAGCACCCTGCTCTCAGCTGCAGAATAACAGAGCCCCCATGAAGTCGTGAGACTGATTTTCCTGAATGGCCATGAAGATTTTTAACAAAAAGGAGTTCCAAAGACTGGGGTACAGGGTGGGGCAATAAAGGCTTCATTCAAATAGATGCCCAGTTTAAAATGCAACGCTGGGTTTAGAAATAGAGCTATGTCAGCTAAAACACCAAGCAGGTGCTGCTTACAAGGAAGCTGATGAGTTCTGTTCAGCCCAACTCCCCCACCCTCACACTGTTAGAATGTGACTCTAATGTAGCCTCTGCTTCCAAGTACAAAACCCAGAAAAAGACTCCTTAGGCAAAGGCTCCGAAGAAATACCTTAGGGTCATTTTCACAGTCTACGGGCATAATTCCAAAGCCCAGCCTGCGACATGATCCAGCCTATGGTGAACTGTCCATTTAAGCACGGAATGGCTGACCTTCCGTTTAGGGTCAGAAATTGGCTAATCTGTTTCCCAGACTTGCTCGACAGAGGCTGAGCAGATAGATCAAGTTTAACTAAAAACACGCCAGACGCCATCTCTTCAAACGCAAATCTTGGACCACCAAGCACCGAGTACACAGCGCCACCTACAGCACCGTTGGTGCAATTCATCATAGCCTTCCTCAAAGGTAGCACTGAAATAGCAGAAACAATCTGGCAGAAGGCCTCTGGTACCTGCACAGGGCAGAAGGTATCTAACCTAAATTTTAAACTTAGCTGATACTTGTTTACTGGGTACGGGAAAAACAGAAAAGTTTTATAACAGGAAGGAGGTTGGGATGATTGGTTAGATTGCTTATAGGCTTATCCACTTGCTTTCTCGCCTGCTTTAAGCTAAGACCATTATATTCTGACACAGTGATTTTTTTCCTAAGATCTGTTGCAAGAATTCTCCAGAGAGCAAAATCGATGAGAAATAACTGTCAAGAGCAGTTGACATTGAAATCTGATGTGAAACCGTCCATCAGTCATCTGCCATCTCTGAAATTTATAAAATAAAAGCCCTGCAGAAGGGGCTTGAGAGTCACACTTATAGAAGCTGGAATGAACTGTGATCACAGTTGAAGGTGATGGAAAGGGCTGCTACAAGCATCTCCCCACTAACTCCTAGAAATCCACCATATTTCCCCCCTCCTGAGTCCATCTTCACTGGGTACTTTCATTTATGTTTTAATTCCAACTGATCAAGCATCTACTATGTGGTGCAGAGAGACAGAGACAGAAGAGGAGAAAACAAATATAAAGATGAGATCAGTTCTTAACCTCAAAAACTCCTGCCATTTATACTGCCTAGAATAATTTAATATAGACTCACTTTCACATAATGTGCTCTGATATATAGATCCATGTTTTCCACTGTTGTTTGTTCAGAGAAGGAAAGGATCACTGGGTCTAGGGCAAGCAAGGAAGACTTCACGAGGAGGGGGCAAATCTTACTTCTTCAAAATCAATCTCAAATTTCTGTGGAATTCCTGCTGAGAATGTGTGGCCTGAGTCTGGTCATGAGAACACGTAAGATGGCCCCAGGTTGAAGGTCAGCCGTCAAGTCTTTCTAGTCATAGGAGACAGGGCAGTACTGAGAAATTACAACTATTACAGACTGAAGGAGGCTGAAGACATATGCCAACTACACACAGCGTGATCCTGGGCTGAATCCTAGACCAGAAAGGGAAATGGCATTGTTGGGGCAGTTAAACAGTCTATGGATTAGATGGAAATATATCAATGTTGGGGGTTTTTTTATTTGGAAGAATCTTTGCTGGCTCTTTAGGGAAGTGCCCTTTCAGAGGAAAGGCCCACTGGAGTATTATTTAGACATGTAGGGGCCTCACCAGCTTGTTGTTAAATAGTTCAGGGGGAAAAAAGAGCAAAAATAATGATTATATGTAATAACAAGGTTTTAATTTTTAATTAACATAAGGTGGTACATATAAAGCCACCTGACATCTGGTCCAACTTCTTTACAAATTAATTGTCTCCCCCCAAAACAAAGAGAGAAAATGTTTGAAGGCTGTCTCTACACACTCTGTCCAAAATAAAGACTGACGTCACACAAATTCTCTCTCGGGCATACCAGAGCAAGGTCCACATGATGACAGCAGTGACGATAAAAAGCAGGGCATTCGGCAATATGCTGAAAGGTATAGACCTTTCTGGATTACAAAGCGTTTTTGAGTTCATTATCTCATTTTATCCTCACAGTACCCCAGGGGACCAGGCAATTATCATTATTGTGGCTGGTTTTTTAATATTATTATTACAGTTATTATTATGAAGAAATGGCTGTTCAGAGACCTGAGAGTACGGCTAGGTTAATAATTAAAATGACATTTTACCTTTTCAGGGGAGAAGCAAGATTATACTCATAACTTACACCCACACACAAAACCACAAACTTAATCTTCGCTGACCCTGGAGGCATCTCTCAAGGTCCGAAGGAAAATGCTCTGATTATGTACTCGGCCTCAGTGTAGAGCAGGTCCAGCCTGACCTTAATGTTCCTGAGGACAGGAGCCATGGCCCTTGATACACAGTTCCACCTCTCCCTGGTTCCCACCTCTGCACCTTCCTTCGCACGTGCTCTCTCTGTCCGCGGAGGGCCCTCTCTCACACAGCTCCCTGGCTCAAGGCCTTTAGTCCCTGACTGGAGGCTGGAAGGACACATGCACAGTGACCATCAGGGGCACGAAGTCAGATAGTTACATGATCTCATTTGTGGAATCTAAAACAAGCTGAATTTGTAGAAACAGTGCATAGAGTGGTGATTCCAGAGCCCGGGGGTTGGAGAAATGGAGAGAGGTTGGTCCAAGAGGGCAACCTTCCTGTGAGAGGATGAGTAAGTTCTGGGGACCTAATGCACAGTGTTGTGATTCTAGCTAATAATACTATCTCATATACTTAAAAGTTGCTAAGTGAGCAGATCTAAATGTTCTTACCAAAAAAAAAAAAAAATGGGAGATGGTAATTATATGACATAATGGAGGTGTTAGGCTATGGCAGTAATCATGTTATAATATATAACAAATCAATATGTTCACCTTCACCTTATACAATGTTATATGTCAATTATATCTCAGTGAAGATTTTAAAAAGTGTCAATGTTACAAAAGACAAAGAAAAACTATGGAAATGTTTCTGGGTTTTGTTCAGTTGTTTGCCGCCCCTGGCAACCCACCCCACCCTTAAGCTTTCACATTGCCCTCGTTCCTACACATCTTTATCCCAACTTTGCCCTCCCACACCCACACTCCTATTCATCTGGCCTCTGGCCTCCTCTATGGAAACATCAGCATCCAGAGCTGATTTCAGTTGAGGGATAAGAGGCTCCACAAGCCATTCCAACTTTCTATCAGCTCCTGGATGATGTCACATATGGTAGGCTCAGAGGACTCTGCACCCATGCCCCCATCGTCACAGGTCCTTCACTAGAAATGAGGCCTCGGGTCTGAAAAGCCATTACACAGGATCTCACATCCGTCAGCAGGCACTCTGTGAACCCTGGGATGATACTAGCAGACGCACAGGAAAGGCAAATAGATATCTGGTGGGATCGATTCCAAAAAGGATGTCTCCTTGTAGCGTGAAAAAGGCCAGATGAAATCAACCTGCCAGCAAATGTCCAGGGGATCTCCTCGAGAAGTGGTACCATATCTGGGACTCATTCTTGGTCTCTGCTGCCAAACCTTTGGGTATGCAGCAGTGACAGTGACCAGACCAGCTTTGGACAGAGGGAGCCTCTGTTCCTGCTACTGTAGCTCCTCCAATCACAGGCCTGTTACATGAGCACCAAGGGCAGAGGCTGACAGCCATCTACCAGTCTAGTCGTGTAAGGTAAACAGAGGCAGTCTGGCTTCCTCACCCAGATGTCTGGGCAACTAAGGGAAGCAGTTTCCCATAAGCTTGAGAATGGGCCTGATAAGCTGTGTTCTCATAGCCTTGAGACTGGGTCCGATGAATGGTTCCCATAACATTGAGTGGGCTTGCATGCACAGAATCTTGCTGTATTATACAGTGTAGCCTGGCACCCTGCCAGTTATGTCTGTATTTAGTATATAAGGGGGTTAGGGACTTCCCGCTGGGGGACAGGCGACATGCAGTCGGACACACAGCTTGCAGCATGCACAGATCTCCCATCCATGAATAAAGACATTTCAAGCATCCCCAAGGCTCCGTGCATTTTCTTCCATCTGCCTGAATCCCATGAACCTGTCCGGTCTTGAATGGTCACAACACAAGTCATCATGTCCACATTGTGCTGAGTGACTGCCACCGCCCCTGCCACTGGGTACTGATGGTCAACGCAAAGACCTGCATACTTTGTGCCCACTCCCAAAAGTTCAGTCATAGGTCTCTTCCCCAGACTCCTAGTCTCGAATCCTCCAATCATGCTTCTTCTGGATTCCCCAGATTATTCACCACTGCCCAGTAAACTGCCTCAGGCCACCTCTCCCTCCATACAAACGAACGAACAAGAGCACAGCTCACAGCCCTGCCCACTGAGAGGACTTCTCATACAGCAGTCTGTAAGGCCACTGCTAAGTGGGACCATAGTGTAGCAGCATCCCACTTTCAACCCCTGACAACACCTCCACCAAAGCTCTTCTCCCAGCGTCATAGGGATCCCCCCACCCCACCCCACCCCACCCCACCCCACCCCATGAAGCCATAATATAAGCCGGGGGAGGCATCAGTACAGCAGAGGTACATGCCATGAGGATGGGCCACCTGTGCATGGAGCACAGCTTGCCAGGCCTGGGCCCAAACTGATCTAGACAGAATCCTCAGACAAAAGCTTTGCTTGTCCCACCAGGTTTGGGAACCACAGATATACAGTAGAATACTACAGAACCATAAAACAAAAGGAAATCTTACCTTTGCAACAGTGTGGATAGACCTGGAGACCATTATGCTAAGTGAAATAAGCCAGTCAGAGAAATACAAATACCATATGATCTCACTTATATGTGGAATCTAATGAACAAAAAAAAAACTGGCAAACAAAATAGAAACATAGGCTTAGACACATGGAACAGACTGACAGCTGTCAGAGGGGAGTAGGGATCGGATGCAAGCAGGTGAAGGGATTAGCCAAAGAACACACATGCACAACCCATAGGCTCAGAACAACAGTGTGGCGATTGCCGGGGCCGGAGAGGGGGCGTGAGGGGAGGACTGGGGAGGGGGAGGGGGCAAGGGGTGGGGACCAGTGGGGGCTAGGTGGAGGCAGACAAAGGAGGAGGAAAATGGGGACATTTGTAATGGTGCCAATAAAAATTAAAATAAAATAAAGTAAATTTTAAAGACCCACATAGGTACATAGGAAAGCTTTAGTGCACAAAGCAGGCAGAAACTTGGCCCTCCAGAAGCCTAAAATCTGGTGGGAAGATCAGTGAATATAAGCTTCCTTAATGAAGGTTTTAAAACTATCACTTTAAATCAATTGATAATTAGACAGAGCAGTTACTTACAACCAGAAATGGGCTAGTGAAATGGGGCACCCTGAAGTGGCCTATTGTGATACCAGTATCCTCCTCTGTAAGGAATAAGTAGAATTTAGACAGGCAAAACCCTCAGCCAGACCAACTATTGGGAACAAGGGGAAATAGGGAGAGAAAAATGGAGAAAGAGAAGACTGGTGTCTTTAGATTATCTTAGGCAGAGGAAAGCAGCTGCTTTAGACTTTACTGCTAAGTGTTACCAGGCAAGGGAGAACCCAGGACTGACTTGAGAGGAAGCTCCAGGTACGTGTGCAAGCTTGCATGCACATGCACACCACGTGGCTTGCCAGCCATAAATCACGAAGGCCGCTTGCAGTTTTAAAGTTTCAGCCCCTACAGTATTGATGACCAACATCCCAGATTGCACAAGACTCCTAAATTCAAAACCTCTGCCTCCTGTCAGACCAGATGTAGTGTCATTTCCAATGCAGATATGTGCTCATCCTACCTACAGCCTATATTCCCAATGCTGTCCATCTCCTCAAATAAACACACACACACACACACACACACGCACGCACGCACGGTGTTTATGTGGGTTTTTACACTTGTGATAATACAATGTGGGTCTTATCCCAGGAAAAGCGGGACCAGTAGGACAATATAGAAAAAGGAAGGAGCGCCCTCTTGTGGCTCTGGCCTGACCTTGTCACTAGCCGGACAAGTTACTTCTAAGTCTCAGCCCCCTCAAGGAAAACAAATAGAGGTCTATTGGGC